>KZ809274.1:55500-78541 GCA_000696205.2 Oncopeltus fasciatus | reverse complement strand
TGCAATCAATACAATTCAACGTTATATATATACATAAATTTTTAAAGATCAAATTGACCTTTGCTTAAAACTGATGGAAGCTGAATTAGAGAGAGGTTTCAAATGTACGAACCAATAAGCATTCTTTTACTGTAATTATTTTCTAATTTTATTTTATTATTGTTGAAATTAAGAATGTGATACTTGATAAATCATATTTTAAATAACAAAAAAGTGAGAAACAAAATTAAAACTATTTGTTATTTACTGTCAAGCTAGTTAATTTATCAATAGCTTATATTATAACATGCGTTAAGAAAAGAAAATAAATAGCCCAATGGCTATTCAACTTGTCGGATAAAAGCATTTGTTGCAGATCGTATTTAATTTTTGCATATACTCTGAATAGGTTTTTTTTTTTTATTCCAGGAAAAATGTATCATAAAATCATTAATATGTAAATATATATTTTTCTAGAGACAAAAAAATAATATTATCCTATCCTATGATTCAGGTGAAGGCATTTTGACGAGATACTTTGCATTTCAATTAAACGACTGAATGTCGGTTTATATGTAAACCTGTTTTTTTTTTGTTGTTTCTTTTAATGAGACTTTTTTTAATTCTTTCAAAGTATTATTTATTTTCAGCCCGTCTCTGTATGTTAGTGTGCTACATCCATCTATATTGGAATTTGTACCAATATTAGCTGCAAAGATTAGCTGGTGTAACGTTCGGTAAGTAGCGGGAAGTGGCGACACCATCTCCCACCCTCTTCACGGATCTCTTTGTGAGATGTAAACATTGTCCATCTAGATTTCAATCGCTGCCAATGTGGGCCATTAAGGTTAGCCGGGGGAAGATTGCTGCAGGAGTAATGTACAGTCGCAGTTCCGCTGAAGTTGGGTGTGTCGACTCCAGAGGTCGGAAGTAGCGGGAAGTGGCGACACCATCTCCCACCCTCTTCACGGATCTCTTTGTGAGATGTAAACATTATCCTTCTAGATTTCAATCGCTGCCAATGTGGGCCATTGAGGTCAGCCGGGGGAAGATTGCTGCAGGAGTAAAGTACAATCGCAGTTCCGCTGAAGTTGGGAGTGTCGACTCCAGAGGTCGGAAGTAGCGGGAAGTGGCGACACCATCTCCCACCCTCTTCACGGATCTCTTTGTGAGATGTAAACATTATCCTTCTAGATTTCAATCGCTGCCAATGTGGGCCATTGAGGTCAGCCGGGGGAAGATTGCTGCAGGAGTAAAGTACAATCGCAGTTCCGCTGAAGTTGGGAGTGTCGACTCCAGAGGTCGGAAGTAGCGGGAAGTGGCGACCCCATCTCCCACCCTCTTCACGGATCTCTTTGTGAGATGTAAACATTATCCTTCTAGAGTTCAATCGCTGCCAATGTGGGCCATTGAGGTCAGCCGGGGGAAGATTGCTGCAGGAGTAACGTACAGTCGCAGTTCCGCTGAAGTTAGGAGTGTCGACTCCAGAGGTTGGAAGTAGCGGGAAGTGGCGACACCATCTCCCACCCTCTTCACGGATCTCTTTGTGAGATGTAAACATTATCCTTCTAGATTTCAATCGCTGCCAATGTGGGCCGTTGAGGTTAGCCGGGGGAAGATTGCTGCAGGAGTAACGTACAGTCGCAGTTCCGCTGAAGTTGGGAGGGTCGACTCCAGAGGTCGGAAGTAGCGGGAAGTGGCGACACCATCTCCCACCCTCTTCACGGATCTCTTTGTGAGATGTAAACATTGTCCATCTAGATTTCAATCGCTGCCAATGTGGGCCGTTAAGGTTAGCCGGGGGAAGATTGCTGCAGGAGTAACGTACAGTCGCAGTTCCGCTGAAGTTGGGTGTGTCGCCTCCAGAGGTCGGTAAGTAGCGGGAAATGGCGACACCATCTCCCACCCTCTTCCCTCCACGACCTTCGCGTATCTCCCGTTTTGTTAAACCCCAGCTCACTTAAACCGCTTCCATTTTCAGCTCTCTGCCCCACCTACTCCATTCAGAGAAACTATTTTCTTTTCTTTGGCCTACTTGTTTGTCTCTTTTCTTATTCTATTTGGTTTTTTTCCCCCGTGAATGTGCCATTAGGTTCTCTCTTCTTCCCATATTACACTTAACCTGATGAGAATTCCGTTTTTATATGGAATTGACTGAAAAGAAAAAATGCATTCATTTTATTTCTTGCTATAGATTACTTATTCAGGTCGATCTCACTTCATGATTGTTTTCTCCACTAGTAATTAGCTACTTCTATGAAATATGTGCTATATATATGTATGTATGTATCTCTCAACGCTCAACAGGCCACAGTTTTCAGTTTTTCATGATGAAATTCGTCATGAAGCCTTTAAATGCAAAATGAAAGCTTAAGTTCTTTACAGAGCGAATTCGAACAGATAAAGCGGGAACTAATCTGAAATGTCAAGTGCGAATACAAGAAGTTTTTTTTATTTATTTAGTGGATGTATTATTTAGTTTAGGGTAATGAAATTCAACAGAGATACGCTAGTCGATAAAATATATATTTTCGAAGTTGTTACCGTAATTGAACAATTAAAAGTGGACACTTACCTGTACCGTAAATTTTAATTCTACGGCTTAGAAGTTGAAATTAGTAGTTTTTCTTAACATAATTTGGCATATCGATTTCAATGTAAAATGAAAGGGTGAATTTGTTATTGAGCTGAATCGAACGAATGATAGGAGGGATTACCTAAAAAGAACCAACAGAGGTTTGTATCACTTTAGGGATGAAAGACTATATCTCTTTCATCCCTAAACTTAATAATTTTCCTGTAACCTCCAGAAAAAAAGGAAAGATTTGTATATTGATAAAAGATATATTCTATAATAATAAATGTTGTTGACAAGAAGTTCATTGGCATAGGCGGTTCAACCTATACATTCACACCTTACGAAGAGTTACGTGTTGAGGTTTGGGCAGAAACACTTCATATCTTCTTGAAGTCTCTTGACTGTCAACAACAGAGCTACATCTCCATCAGCACTTGACCTGAGTTCCCTTTTCTGTCCGACCCCAGCTCGAGTTTCTCTTGTTGCTCACCACCTCTGAAGTTCATTCAGTCGTCGTCAATGTACTATGCTGTTAGAGGTGTTTATAACCTCTATTTTTGTAGTTCTGTGTTAGCCTTCTTATGAATGTATGTATTCCTGTGCACTTGGACTGAGCACAGTTATATACCTGCCTCACAGACATTAATGTACTCGATCTTATGCTATTTATAGAAGTTGGCTAATCTTGATTTCGCTTAATCTTTGGGCTTATCCGTAGGGATCTATTAGCTCTTTTAGATGAGTTGCAATCAATACAATTCAACGTCCCACTTTTTAATCATCAGATTTCAATAACTGTTTTCAACCAAATAAAAAAGAAATATTGTGAGCCGTACAGTGTTTTATATAAATATATATATATATTTATGTTTGTGTGTGTGTGTGTGCAGTATCCAAAAAGACAATAGAGTCGTTAAAGGAAATACCAACAGTAGGTATTCCTTGAGATGACGTGTCTCCTCCATTCCTTAGCCATGAGCGGGACGAGTCCCGGACATTCCTTGTGGGGGCTTCAGACTTCGTCCCTAGCCAACTTACATCCGGACGCCGACTGAGCTAAAGGGTTCCGTTTGGTACTACCAAACCCTTGGAGTAATAAAAGCCTTTATTAAGTTCTCATATAGTTCTGCTCTGATTTTTTATTAAAAAAAAAAATTTCTGTATAAACTATGCCACAAAAAATAATTAACACACACACACACATTATATATATATATATCATGNATATATTAGTTTTGCAACACGAATAGAGGCGGCCAGCTAGGAAAAACATGTTACAGAGCACGAAACACCAAAGAAGGTGAGGGGTTAGAACACCGTCTAGTTCTGGCCCCCTAATTTCATTCCATTCATTAAAAGAAACACACCAGGAATCCTCTGGACCATTAAAAACACTGCGCAGAAGTAAAAAAAAAAAAAAACTTAATGTGCTAGTACAGTGCCATAACCTATGGACCACTGTACCCCTGTGTAATGAAAATACGGTCGGAGGTTCGTTGGCCGTCGAGTATTATGCTTTAGAAATTAGTCAGGGTTTCGGCCAGGATCAGAAAAATAAAATGCTTCACAATTGTTGGGTGATTATTTTATTATTGCCGACGTTTTGACTTAACTTGTAGGTCATTATCAGGGCGATAGTGTTTTATGGAGAGATCTCCGAGGGAGGTTTATGGTCATATCTGAAAGGCAAGAACTAAACTGAACTTTAGTTTAGTTCTGCAGTCTGAGATGTGACCATAATCCTCTCTAGGATATCTCTCCAGACATCACTATCGCCCTGATAATGACCTAAAAGTGAAGTCAAAACGTCGGCAATAATAAAATAAATTACCCAACAATTTTGGAGCATTTTATTTTACTGATCCTGGCCGAAACCCTGACTAATTTCTCCTGAGTTATGAAAATACATTTATTCATTTTCATATTGGAAATTTAAAGGTTTATTAATTTAATATATGTTTGAGATTATTTAGAATTAAATATTTGTTGTGTTTTAATAATGTTGTTCTAGTGTTTAAAAAATTCCGAGCTCTAAAGAAGGGATCGTAGAACTGGAAAGGTCTCATTTCTAACCACAAATTAAATTGAGTGAAGCATGGAATAAAAACATTAAAAATGAATCCTATTCTTAGACATAATTTGTTCTTAGAAAAAAAAAAACACATTTTTTTTCTTCTATTTGTGCCGTTAAGTATACTTTAATTATCAAGTAAAATGTCGACTTAACATTGAATTTCTGGAAGAATGTGTCACAGGTAACACACTTTAAAGGTGAAGTGAAGACTTTAACATAACAACTCCGAGTTTGACTCCGATTGGATTCAGTAATGTGGAAATAGTGCCGAAAAGAAGGGAAATGGAGATAACCACAAGGGTGTTTCCAAGTCCTATGCGCTATATCTCAACTCACATGATCTCCGCTAGGTCCCAGATTGGTACTCGTGTATAAGGGTAAACATTCGGGAGGGAAAGGTCTTGTTAGTGGGTAGGAATGTTGAGGAACCCCCTTTACACCCGATCCCTCTCGTGGAATCTAAAAGAGCTGTTTCATCTCCCAGAGGATCACGCTGCCCCTGGGGGAATACGACCCCAGGAAGTTGGTAGGTCAGCTCTCCCTCATCATCCAACCCCCCCTAGAGAGATTCGTTAAAGGCTCCTCAGCAAGGGAGGAGCATGACCACGTCCAATTTGTTCGGCCTCCTACAAATCAGCTTGTACTGCACTTAGTCTTATCTTACGTATCTCGAAGGGGTATCTATTAGAGGGTATCTTTTCTCTAGTGTTCTAGTCTTGATTAACAGCTTGTTTTTACAGTTTCATTTACCAGAGGTTTCGGTGCCAGCACAAAATCATCAGGTTCTGCAAGACAGACACAAATAGGGAACTATACATATACATTAATAAAAGTAAAATAAAATCTGAGAGTTAAAACAATATATCCAGTAACAATAATTCTATTTAAACTACTAACAAATTAATAATTATTATATTATAAATAAATTATTACCAAAAAATAATGAGTACATGAATGATTAGGTAGTAAATAAAGTAAATTAAAAATGAAAGACAACCTCTTAATTAACCATGGTAGGAGTAGGTTTTGCCTTATCCAGAAAAAAATGTAGTAATTAGAAAAAGTTATCTTGCATTTCTCTGCTGTTTTTTATAAGGACTCTACTAGCGTCATGTATTTTCAATTGAATCAAAAATTATTACTAATTTTTTTTGTTTGTTTGTTTTTCTCCTTAAGGGATTTCTTATATTATACCCATTATATCTAGTATAATATCTATATATTACTTACTTACAGAACGTCTAGAATCCTGGAAAGTTAAAATTGGTAACTAGTCATGTAATACCTTATGAAATAAATATGGGGGGCCTACACTAATTCTCACTTACACACACACACAATGGTTAATAATCAGTTAAGATATGAAATTATATAATAAATAAACATAGTTTCAGCATTTCTTGCGAGGGTCAGTGAATCGTAGAATATGTTTTCTTTGAGACCTATCATAGTAAAAATCATTAGCTTTTCTTGAATTGCCACTGAAACTTTTTTAAGTTTTAGTTATATAGCAATTTAGTTCGTTTCTTAAATGGAAGAAGGTTTTTATTTCTTATCGGTGTTGCGAAAAAGCACTAATTGTTTTTTCCATTATTTTTAGTTCCAGGAGCTTACCGGCTCAGACTCAGTTTTCATTTTCTGTTTATGCCTCTGGAAAACAGCTGTTGTTGTGGGAAATTGTTGTTTAGAGAAAACAACTATAAAGCTTCTTAAAAGTGTTGCAGTACACTACTACACTTAGTAGCTGTTCCCGATGGCTGGTCATGGATGCCGGTGTCGGGAAGCCTTTGGGAAGGAGAGGATAGTGGGAGAAGGACAAGGGGTTGATGAGATGTAGGTAGAAACAGAGTCCTCGACGATAGCCGAGTTCTGTACGGAGGAAGAGTGACCTCGGCAGATCCAGTTCCAGCATTCCCCAAACAAAAAAGTGAACAAAAAGTGTTGACTCCTCTCTGGCCTCGGCCCTTTGATTAGTTCCTGTCCTCGGATACTCATCCCAGCCTCCAGTATATTCTTATGCCATCCGGCCGCGTACTGTCCCTACAAGGATGCTTCTTAAACCTCATATGCTGATGAGGGGGTACTTTTTTGAAGGAAGAGGGTAATCTTGTTATGGTGGTTAGCATAGCTAGCAACCACAAACCTCGTATAGAGGGAACAAACCACAGGCGAGCCCTTCAAAGCATTACGCTCGTGTTTATACTATCCATACCTAGTAATCTCTCTTCTTAGATTGTTCCAAGGATGTAATTGTGTCAGCTCATAAACTCATATTTATGAATCTAACTAACCTTATTGTTTATCGGCATACATTTATTTATCTATATAAACATTAAACAAACATAATTAGGTTGTTCATAAAATTTCAAATATCATGTAATACAAAAATTTCTTAATGAGTATGAAATTCAAATTAACTTTAGATACATTAATTTTATTGCATATAAAACATGTATAGAATATTTTTATAATGCAAAAAATAATTAATTGAAATTGATCTTCCTTCATGTAATAACAACTCAAACGTCTCAAAATTTGTTGTTCTAAACATTAACTAATGCACCATTTCTATCTTATATTACTTTTAATTTTAAATTCACTTTAATACTGCTACTATTTTATAATTTTCAAAGAAATATCCTCGTTGTTGTGTAGTGTATTGAAATGATCTGACTCCATTCCTTCTGTGCTTCTGTGGTCTGGCTACATCGTTGCGTACTAAATATTGCCATCTTGATGTCTTGGGAGGGGTGAGTACGGTAACAAACACTGTTGTTGTTTTTTGTTTTTAAAGACAAATGACAAATTAGCTGTGACACATTATCTCATGTATGTTACCAACCAATAAAAATGGTCAGTCAATAAAAGTTTGACATTCTTTATATTAAAAAAATCAGTGTTGCTTAGTTAGTTTTGTATAATTCTTAATCGAAAAAATTCCAATCTGAAGAAAACACTAAGACTTCTTGAAATTTAATTAAAAGGGAGAATATACGATGTGAATTTTTTTTAAATTAAATTTTAAAAATAACATAAAGCCTTCACCTGTTAACAATAGTATTATGTATTTGTGAAAAATGTATGACTTTTTTTTGGACATTATGATTAATTACGTAGTATTAATGATATTATATATATATTGTGTAATATGATATTGTACTAAAACATTACTTTTGTGTATAGCGATGAAATGGTGATACATTAATGATAATGATGACTGATATATAAACCACGTGACGTATTCGAATCCTAATGTACATTTAGATGTCTGGAATTAAATATTCTATTGCATTGTGTTCTTCGCGAGTCATTGCTCGAGACAAATGTCCCTGAACACTCTACCAGGAGAAGAAAAAATCCTTTCTCCAGGATCAGTTCAGCCAGGAATAAGTAAATCTCTCCTCCTTCTGATGAATTAGTCAAAATAAAATACTATTTCAAAATTAATATTTTGTATGTTCATGAAAATAATGAACATTTTATGTTCGCCGTATTGTTAATGAATGTTTTATATTATTCATATAAAAATGTTTAATAACAGTATATTTAATGTGTTTAAAATGTATTTTATTACAGTTTTCAATTAACTTATAAGAGTATTGGGTAATGGTTTCGTATTCCGGGGCTGTTCGATTCCCTTTCATAGCTGTTATCACAAGTCCTGCAAGGCTAACCAGGATTGCGAATGCTTAGGATTGATTTATTTTAAAATCCTGATTTTATTTAATAAGCTGTTTTTAAAAAAATGGAAGCCGGAAAGAATTGGAAATTAGAGAGAGGAATCTACCTCATGGAACATTATTCAATTCATCATCCATTCTGCATATAAAATATAATCTTTTCAAAATTATAAACCTATACCTGTGTATGTGTTTGTTTAGTAAATAAAATTGGGTATAAACCTTAAATAAGCTTATTTTCTAGAACTGAGGGAAAAATTTGTTATTAGTAAATATCTGGCGGGAAGGTGGAAGCGTGGGTTAGAGAAAAGTAAAATTGAATAATGGGCAATATCTTCATTATTAATATTGATATGAAGAAAACAAATGTGGAGCATAATGGTTGTTTATGTAATTCTCTGACAGTATTTTTTTGTAAAATGTTTACTAAAAACTAATGTCAGAAAACTCGTTTAATAATGTAACTAAGTGGCTTTGTATACTCCGTCTTTATGGACTAGAAAAATTAAATTCGGAATTTGAGCAGCTTATCATAAATAGCCGAACAAGATTGATAATAGATGAAGATTGAGTAAAGATAAGGGGGCTCACAGATTGATTAAATTCTTCATTATTTTTAGTTAAACAAAGATTATAATTAGACATAATATGTACAAAATTTGGTTTTATAACTTTTAGAATTCGTTATGCAATTGCATCTCGAACACTCCTTGGCCATTGATCGTAGCAGCATTTAGAGTACATATTCATAAATGTTTTTATCGGACAAAGCAATACATTTTCCAGTAATAATATATTAAAAATATTAACTATTATTATTGGACTCATGGAAAGTACAAAATTATTTGTAGAAAGTCATAGTTGAGAGAAAGTGCTGTTATTCCATTTTCAAGGTGGGACCTTAGATTTCGACGACCTCTCACTGGAGACTGGACATTTGCCTTACTCAAACGGCTACTTTAAGTTTCTCTGCCTTATTTTGTAGTCGCTTCAAGCTCTTCTCTGACTTTCACCTCCAGGGCTCTAGCCATAACTGAAGTAGTTCCTGTCATGCACTCTTGAACATACATGAAGTATGTAACAGAGACGTATCACTGAGGGACATATATCCTTTGAGAAATTCCAAATATAAACCCTATTCCAGCTATTAAACTAGTATTTCATTGTGCGATGGATATTCCCCATTTATTCAAATTATTGGTAAAAAAGCGGAAATTGGACGGCCACACATGATATTTTTTTTTTTATTTAAGTCGATGATGAAGGGTAGAGTTGGACACATAATATGGAGCGTTAGCAATTATTCTGAGAATATTTGACTGAAAGGGTTGTATTCGTTGGATATTGGAAGGCTTAGCGGCACCCCACAGTTCTGCACCGTAGGTCCAGATTGGTCGTTTTATGGTCTTGTAGACGGTCAGTTTATTTTCTAATGTGAGATGTGAGCGCCTATTTATAAGGCTGTATAAGAGTCCGTGGCGTCTGTTGAGTTCTTGTCGTTTGATTTTAGTAACACATGATATTGAAGTTATTAAAGGGGAAACTTTTTTTTAAAATTGGTGATAGATTCTTCAGAATAATGCTTATCCTAAGATCTTTTCATATTTCATGTGCTTTGTTTAAGATTTTATTAATAAAATTTGTATATATTCCTCATTTTTAGGTCAGCATTTTTGAAAAAAAAATTATTACCATAAAAAACTTTTAAATTATCGGCTTTCTTTCTTTCTTTCCCTAAAAAAAATTGCTTGATGTTAATATAGTAAGTTATAAATTTAAATTTTCCGGAAACAATGAGATTAGTCGAGAGACCTCTACAGCGTGCATTATTCATACTAATTTGACGGTTAAGAAATGTTGCCCTGCTCAAAATTACTTTGATCTAAGCAGTAAAATACAATCTCGCGCGAAAGGTTTTTTCTTATGATTCCCTGTGCTTCTTCCACAGTTTACGAAGTTTAGCCACGCTGCTTTAGAGAACCTCCGACGAATCTCAAGCTTGTTTGTAGTTTTGGTGTGCTCCTGGGAACACCCAGCCCTAATTGGGTACAAAGTAAGGCGGAATGGGAAAAAGTATGGCGGCCAGAATGTTGTGCTGCTTATTTATCTTCACAAGAATGTGCCAAGAATAAACACATTCAAGTTACAAAACTTGGGATATGTTTCAGACCTTTAAAAACTGTGGTCGTGACAGGGCTATTCACTTTTCCTGTCATTTAGCTATCTGCTGGTGAAATGGTTTTTGGCACTACTAACATAACAACTTCAAAAATTTCGGACCAAACCCAATGTTCAGTATTTATGTTCTAGTCACAACAATTGAAAACGTTTATTTTTCTTTCAGTTGTGACAAAAAGAATTGATTTTAAAATTTGTGGTTTGAAGTTCACAGACGAAAACCTACTTCACGAAGACAATGAGTAAACTGCTGGTGTGTACGATTAGGAAAATATTTTTAAATTCTCATACATATCTTTCTACATTCATACTTTTGATATCACATTACATTATGGCAATTCTATATTATAATATTGTAAATTATTATTGTATTCTCACGACATTGTATTTTGTTATTGTATAAAATACACTTTTTGTAATATTTGTACTTTTTTTGGATCTACCTTGACCGAACCCCAACTAAAATCATCTAATAATAGGAAAATATTGCCGTTCATTCACGAATACCAAGCACACTTATATACTACGTTGTATGATATGACCATTCACACTCATCATGATCTGAAGTTTTTATTGATAATTGGTCAATATTATTCAATACTCTCTACTGGGAATGATACATGTCCTTCACTTCAGCATCATATCTTATTAATACACCTAGTTTTTTTTTTTTGTTTTTTTTTTGTTTACACTCGCAAATGAGAGCATTGAACAAAATAAAAATGAACAAAATTCTTCCTTGTTGCTTGATGGTTGTTTTAAACAAAATAATTCTAAAGGAAGAGTTTTTTTACCCACATTAGTTTTTTTTTTTTAACATCTACTACTACTAGGAAATTACATTTTCAAAGAAGTGGCGTGAACCTCCTCTAATTCAGGTTAGTTTTACCCCTAACCTTGGGAAATCATTTATCGAGAATTGAAACTTTTCCAGCGACATGGAAATTTAGAATTGGGCTATTACCTGAAGATAGCCCCTCCCTCATTAACCCTTAGTGGTTGCACAAGTGTTAGAAGAAAAAGTATACTTATGGAATATTTTTGAGGAACAACGTTTTACCCTTATGTTGATAACATTATAACGAGCATGTACCAAATAATCAAGGCCGTAAAGGAGAACTAAGCCTGACTTAGTTATATAGCAGATACTACAGTTGAGTGTATCATGATCCCTAATCATACTTAACAAGAGTATCAATTCACTCAAAATTGGTGTACAATTAGAATGAAAACGTGCTTTGAAAGAAAAAGTCAAACTGGGATCTGAGTAAATTAGCGGGAAATAAGGCGTTGCGAACCTGCGTCACTTAGGCCCAGATATCATTACATCACACTTGTGTTCTTATGTCTCTCAATATATGCTAAATGATACAGTTATTTGTTTGCAAATGACGTTCCCAACTCCCTATTGGGTTACTCTCAGGGGTGTACTGCGATCTCTTTAATGTCCTTCGGGCTACGTAATCAGAGACAGAATATAATTTACAAGATGATTTTAGTTGGGGTTCGGTCGAGGTAGATCCAAAAAAACACAAATTAAAAAAAATGTATTTTTTTTTAATGAAGGATTATCTGCCAACGTTTCGGCTTACATTGTAAGCCATCTTCAGGGCTGTAGAAATACAATGTCATGAGAATACAGTAATATTTGAAATTAGTATAATAGAGAATTATAATATAATGTGATATCAAGAGTATGAAAGTAGAAAGCTGTGTAAGACAATTAAAAGTTTATGAAAAACAATATTGAAAAAGAACCAATTTGAAAAAAAAACATGCAAACTAACAACTTATTGATAAGAAGAAAAAAAAATTGAAATATCCTTAAAGCAGTAATTTGCCACATTACGAATTGTTTTGAATTTTGAAGTAAACAAGGGGAGTGGGGGTAGCAGGTACAAAGCAGGCGGAAGGTGTAAATGGAAAGCGGCCTGTTACAAGAGAGGGCAATAAAAGGACAAAGGAAAAAAAGGGAAGGGTATTATTGGGAATAAGTGACTTTGGAACTGGGAAAAATGTTTTGACAGGTTTATTGAGACGGAGGGCTGTTGGTTTTTAGAATGTTAAAAATGTTAGAATAAGTTGAGGAAATTTGTTCTATGGAAATTTGGGAATGAGTCTATTAACGATATTTTTGAATAATTTCTTCAAATGTGGAAGGATTCGTAATACATAAATTTACGCTAACAAATTTATGTACTTCCGTACGGACACATTTTTCTACTTCTTCAAAGTGGGATCAGAGAAATAATAACTTTTAAAAAAAAAATATTCCTGTCATGTTACCAATCTGAATATCTTGATTTCACCGACTGAATTCAGCTGAAAATCAAAACAAAATAGACAAGAGAATGGGAAAAGGTCCTCTGTGAATGTTGAGGCTACAAGACATCATGGTTCTCCGTCACAAACTAAAATATGTTTTATTTTAGTTTGTGACGGAGAACCATGATATTTGGAGAAGTGCAGAAACTGTTATCTATTTTGTGACGTCAGTATAACGTAACCTAGTCTTTTAAAAAGCTTTTATTTATTCACAAATACTTCTTTCGGGCTTGACCATGTAAAAAAGTTAATGTTTGTCGGACTTTCGCACATCATGTGACGGCTTCTTCAAGGAAGAAAGCAGAATGAGATCAACTTGTCAAAATTGAGTAACAACATTGTCAGTCAGAAATATGAACTCAGCTACCAGTGATAACAGGAGCCAACTCCGGAAAGGAACTGATAAGAGCCAACCAATGGGAAGGCAGACTTACCCGTAGATCAAATCCGGTCACAGCCAGGTGTATAAAGCCTGTAGTCGATCTCAGACAATACAACTTAATTTGTCTGCACAAATGTAAATGTTTGTAGAATTAAGTTAATTTTAAGTATGTATAAGTTTAGTATTAAGCCTTGTATGTAATATTGTTGAACCACGAGCTCATCCCTCGGACTTCTTACTGTAAACAATAGGTTAATATGTAAGCCTATGCATTATTACATTATTTTATTTGTGTATTATACTTTTAAATTTTTAATGTTTAGTTAATAAAATAAGAGCCCTTAATCCTAACCTCCTACTGGTCCGCCAATTAGTGGTTGCCAGTATACAATTATATTGTATGCAATTTGTAACTTATTGATGGTTACATATATAATTTGTAACCTATTGGTGGTTACAAATTTTTTATCTGAACAAACGAAGAGGAAAAAAATAAATAAATTAGAAAGTGGCTCTCATCACGCCGGTTATGCCTCACCGGTTACTATTTCCATCATGTTCTGCGAAGCACAGCGTCCGTAGTAAATGCTTTCACCTGGACTCGCCCATACTTAGAAGAAAAAGGGCCGCTATCGGACGGTGTACGTAAAAACTACAACTCCCAAATAGTAACTATCACTACCACCTATTACTCTGTTAGAAGCAACAATAAAGCGACAATAGTCGCTCTCATTCAGCTTTCAGCTCTGAAGAAGCCATCCCATGATGTGCGAATGCTCGGCAAAAATGAACTTCTCTATTTTTAAAATGAGCATAAGTATTTATGAATATTTCTGGAGAGCGTGGAGGCCTACATAAAACCTTTTTTTTGTTTATATCATCGTGATCTGATATTCGTTGCCGGAAAATGTATTTTTAAGGGAGTTCGGAAAGGGTTCGGAAACAGCGCTCCGTTTGAGCAAAAACCCATTTACCCAGAACCGAATCCTAGAGATGTTACCTTAATTCTAAGGGATATAACCACGTAATAAAGGCGGAAACAACCAATGGTAAGTTAAAGGCACCGCTGGTACCCCCGATATTCCCTTAAGAGAAGATACTCTGGTCATCTATTACTGACGAAATTTGTAGAAGAGAGATGATACTCACTGCCGCTTATTATGAATGTTTTACCTGAGAATCAATTGCATTTTGTGCATTAGGAATGAGGAAAAATAAAACATTTATATTTGACTGCATACCAGGTATGCTAGTTTAAAATGTCGTTTTAATTCCAATAGAATGCGCTCTTAGCCTATTGAAGGATTTGCTTATCTCTAAACGCTATTTTGTTTGTTAGTCATTTGTTTACAAAAGTCAGTTGTTTTTAAGTCGTTTACGTGGACGTATCATACCTTTCTTTGGTGTTAAAAATGTCTAATTTTAAGCCAAATAAAGAGCATTTGCGGCATGTCATGATTTTCTTATTTAATCAAAAGAAAAAGGCATCTGAATGTCGAATTTTTGTTGAGACTTATGGCGATCTTGCTCCAACCGTCAAGACATGTGAACGTTGGTTTCAACGTTTCAAACGTGGTGATGTTACTGATCAAAAAACGAGAAAATCGACCAAATCGACTACGAGCTTCTCAAGCCCGGCGAAACAGTCAATACCGAGCGCTACCGACAACAAATGATCAATTTGAGTCACGCATTGATCGAAAAACGCCCAGAATGGGCTCACAGGCACGCCAAAGTTATCATGCTGAAGAATGCTTCAGCATGATAACGCTCCTGCACATTCAGCCAGATTGACTAAGGAAACGATTTCTTCGCTTGGTTGGGAACTCCTACCCCACCCGCCGTATTCACCTGACCTGGCGCCTTCTGATTATCACCTCTTCTCATCGATGGGACACTCATTGGCGGAGCAACACTTTAGCAATTTCGAAAACGTACGAAAATGGCTCGATGAATGGATTTCAAATAAAGATGAAGCATTCTTTTGGAATGGTATCCATATATTGCCCGAGAGATGGACAAAATGTGTAGAAAGCGAGGGCCAGTACTTTGAATAAAATATATTATACTTTTTTTTAAATTACTGTGTATATATTTTAAGAAATAAACGACATTTTAAACTTGCATACCTGGTATATGGCTTTTATTTCAGAAACAATGTTTACAAAGTTAAATTTTTTATTATCACCCAAGTTCTATCTATGTACATATTGTGAATATTAGTATTACTTGATGTTTTTACCATGTTTGTTTTCTTTCTTTCAGAGTTTTTTCGTAAATCTCCACCTTGAATTTTCGTCCAGCCCTTGTAAATATGAAATCCCTTCTAACTGAATTGAAAATATGAGAGAAGAAGACTTAGAAATCGCCATCAAGGTAAGATTTTTATTTTTTTTAAATTTATTTTTCATTAGTGATTTATACAAATGCATGTGTTAATAATAATAATAAGTGAAATTAACAATGCACATACATTTATCTCAATTTATAATCTTCGTATCATATATATTAAACGTAACAGTGTTTCATACATTGAAATTATGTATTCCCAACCCAGAAGAATGCTCACCTTTGGACAGTCAATTTACCATTTTCTCATAAAATATGTTCATTCAAATTCAACTGACTTAATCATGATGACATACACGAATTGACACAGTGAAATCAAGTAACAAACAGAGGTAATGGCTCAAGAAATAGTTTCTATAAGGAAAACTCATATTCAGGTCATTTGTAATAGTTTCCTTCGTAATCTCTAAAACTTGAAAGACAGAAGAATTGATGGAAAAGCTATGAGATGGAGCACTACCACAGCAAGCTAGTGATTTCTTTGCTTCCCTCAGATTCATGTTCGATATCAGATGTCAACAAAGAATCAAGGATTACATGACATGGAAAGATCTAGTACAAATATTCGCTTGGTTTACGCAGTGTCAGCGTGACAATTTTATGTTTTTGCCTCTTATACTATCCCTGAGTGGATAGTTTATAGTACTGCATTAAAAAATAAATATATTGCCTTTAGTGCTGGATAGGAATAAAGCCTGCTAGGTTATATACCTAGCATTTGAAAAATAAAGAAATTAATTGTGATATTATAATTTATCGTCAAAAATGATAGATTTATAGCCGGAGAGATCGGGCGTTAGAGGTTCGAGTTCCGCCCTGGAGAGTCTTATGTTGAGAAAATGCCATGACCAATGACATGGATGTTTAGAATAAATGTTGAAACTACCTGTAGATAGTAGGTGACCCTAAGAGATTTAAAAAGAGGTAAAATAAAAATAGCAATAATACTAATAATAAATGAATAAAAATTAAACAATGAATTAAAAAACATACGATTAAGAGCCGACCTTGCTTAAGAGCTCTCAGTGTGGTTTACAATCTAGGCACTAAAGAGTTCGTGCTCCACCCATAAAACTAATAAATAATAAATAATAAAATGTAAGATTTTAACAATTTTTAGTGAAAGGGTCCTGGCTGGGACAGTTAGAATTTTTATTCTGTTCCCTTGCACTTAAAATTGTTAAAATTTACGTGGGATTATATACCACAAAAAATAATATTTATGAAATTAAAATAATTAATAATTCTGAACATTGACTCTTTAATATAATTATATCCTGCAAATTGGCTTCTTGATGTCCATTATAATTAAGATATCCCCATAGTTTACATTGAAAAGAATGACCCCTAGCTCGATTTCAGTCACATATGAACTAATCCAACAGTAGATTATAATATTATTATTATGGTTTATTATATATAATTCTTATTTACTGTCCATTCAAGGGAAACATGATAAATCTGCTTCGTTTACCCAGCTCCTGTGAGATGGACATTCTTCAAATTACTTTCACATACACGAGACGAAAATAGTCTGACTACAAAGAGCGTATGCTCTGCCGAGAGGAGGTCACTTGAATCCCCTGGGATCTCGTCGGGTTGAAGACCCCTCGAGAAGACTGACCGATAGGTCGTGCAGATAGAGCNGAGTCCTGGCTGGGACAGTTAGATTTTTTATTCTGTTCCCTTGCACTAAAAATTGTTAAAATTTACGTGGGATTATATACCACTAATAAATAATATTAATATAAAATTTAAGTTTTTCAGTGAGAAAAAAAAGAATTCCCGATATCAAGGTTTTTAGGATAAAAAAGGTAGTTATTTAGGATGAGCATCTCCCCACAATTTCTTGAATCGTTGGCATATTAAAAGGAAAATATTAAGAATGTTAACAATCTAAAAGGTTATTTCCACCACCAATGAATATAGAACTCTCATACCTTCCATTGTCCGTCTTCATTGGTTTCTGCAAACCATCTGTTGGCCAAAATGGAAGTTATGACAATTAAGAATGTTAATAAGCTCCCTCCCCTCTCCTATCTCGGACAGCCTAAAGCCTAACTCAGCGACAACTTGACTTAGTTAAATAAAATTAGCCTTACTAGGCCCATATTTAATGAAACACTGGAAATCCGCTAAGTTGACGCAGCTCCTGCGTTTAGCGCACTTTTGGTATTAGAGTAGAAACGTGTCTGCTACGAGATCCCCTGCCGGCAGGAAATGATTCAATGGCTGAGGAGTGCGCACGCCAGCTGCACCTCCAAGCAGGTGCTTGGGCCCGCCAACACGGCTTACCTGTCAGTGGAAGGCACTCGAACACGATCCCAACTCTTCTCCCCTCGACGAGGATAATATTGATCACAGGTTTTTGTTGGAACGGCTGTGAGTGGTCAACCGGCGTAGTCCGGTTGCCTTTAGACTGGCATAATGCGATGTCGTATGCGCTAGAGTGCCTGTCAAAACGTGACTATTGGGTAAACACAAGCATGGAAATCGAAGGAACAATTCTCTATTTATTCTACGAAAAATAAAATAAATTATGCGGTTTATTGTCTAAAACAATATTAAAAAACTTCAAGTGACATATACTATACTACACTGTACAAGTCAGGGCTATTCACTTTTCCTGTCATTTAGCTATCTGCTGGTGAAATGGTTTTTGGCACTACTAACATAACAACTTCAAAAATTTCGGACCAAACCCAATGTTCAGTATTTATGTTCTAGTCACAACAATTGAAAACGTTTATTTTTCTTTCAGTTGTGACAAAAAGAATTGATTTTAAAATTTGTGGTTTGAAGTTCACAGACGAAAACCTACTTCACGAAGACAATGAGTAAACTGCTGGTGTGTACGATTAGGAAAATATTTTTAAATTCTCATACATATCTTTCTACATTCATACTTTTGATATCACATTACATTATGGCAATTCTATATTATAATATTGTAAATTATTATTGTATTCTCACGACATTGTATTTTGTTATTGTATAAAATACACTTTTTGTAATATTTGTACTTTTTTTGGATCTACCTTGACCGAACCCCAACTAAAATCATCTAATAATAGGAAAATATTGCCGTTCATTCACGAATACCAAGCACACTTATATACTACGTTGTATGATATGACCATTCACACTCATCATGATCTGAAGTTTTTATTGATAATTGGTCAATATTATTCAATACTCTCTACTGGNATTCCATATTAGAACTTAAGTTAATATATTATTTACGATACAAACAGCTTTGCCTGAAATCCAAGAAGTTTAACCCAAGCCACTTGAAAATCAATTGTGTAATATACATACCTTCTAAATAATTTACAATTGATATATTAATTTACAAGTTTTCAAGTAAAACTAGAAAAAAATAATTAAATTTATCTTGCTGAAAAATGTAAATTAACGGAAATTATTTCTCGCCTCAAAACCTTGTCATTATTTGGGGAATTTCCTATATTTTTATACAAAGTTTTTATATAGATTTTATCTAAAATTTTACAATAAGTATTTAAAAAAAATCAATTTATAGCGCACTTTAAATGTAAATGTCTCATTTGGTAATTTTCTCTCTGTGATATCTTACCATCGATTTATGAAATAAGACTATTGCTTTGCAGATCACGCTTTGATACAAACGCAACCTGTTAAAATGACTATAGATTGCACTATATTTTCCACAATTATGAGTGGTAATTATTGTGACCATGAGGCCACAAGTTGAACAATGGGCATAAATGGCTCTGACCATGGCCATAACTTGTCTTTGGACTGAAGGTCTTCCCCATTTACGGCGGCTCCCCTATGGGTTGTTATTTACTCATAACTTTGTCAGAAGGACGCTGTAACTACTCTGATTCCTATCTTCTCCAAGGCTTGACTATGGATGTGTCGAGGGACTGGAAGTTGTCGGATACTGGATTGGTCTCTGTTCCGCCTAATCCTTGATTTGCTCATGTACAAGTATATGTACCCTTATAAAGTATTTTAAATGGCCTTCTTGGCTATTGAAAAGGCGCAGTTAACATTCATGCAATTATTTCCTTATTGAAACTGATTTATTAAGGAGGACAGTGAGATTTATAATAAGTGGTGTCTAAATTCGAATTTATTTTTCTGATAAATATGCTGTCGATGGGGACGGTGGTCTGGTGGTTAAGGTACTGGGACTCCTGAGCAAAAGGTCTAAAGTTCAATGCTTGGTTTTTTTTTTCCTCTGTGCCTCTGTTTGTAATGACCCAGTGAATTCTTTGTGCCCTCCTACGGAACACCCACCCCTAATTAGGAACCATTCTTCAGTATATATATATATATATATTGTCAACGTATATATTAAGTCTGATTCTGGTTTTGTTTTAATTTTTTTTACCATAAGTTATTTACTTAAATAAATATTCCTGATGCTTTTAAGAATGGTTTAAACTGTTAACTTAAATAGACTATGTTATCCTTATTATTGATGTGTCAAATCCAGAGATTTATCAATGGAACATTATTTGTTTATATATTACCCTATGCTTTGCATCACGTGAGCATAGATTAAATAAATTCTATAAAGAATTTAACATTTAACTCTGTATGTTAAACGACAAGCTCTGTCACACAGTGCTAAATGCCTAAACGGGGTCTCATCCTATTTTATCAAAATTGTAATTGATGTAGTAAAATCTAATTATTTTACGACACTCCTGCTTGATAGTCATGTAAATATATATTAAAAAGTTATGGGTTATTATGCTAGCGTAGGTGAAATATGATTCCATAAAGTTCTACGATATTCCTGAGAGTGTGTACACACTGAATACACTGCTTCAATTCGATTACACCAACTAAACCGTCGTAGTTAATTAACTTGCCAGTTACCGTAAGTGGAGTAAGTTTTGCAAGGAACTTCTCCTAGCTCCCATCTCAGAGCAGTTAAGTTACAACGTAGATCTCCGTTCTGACCCAACACTTACCCCTTGTTCACGTAATTGTTTCATTCACTTGCTATTTCATTCATGTACTCCTTCCCAGAGGCAGGAGACAGCGTACGCTTAGTGATCATTACGAACATTTATGGCCACCGAATTCCCTCCGCCATTTACGTACACATTTTTTAACTTTTTTTCTTAACCTACATTTGTCAACATGGCCAACTAATGGTCAAACTTTTTATTCTTTACTTTTTGTGCAGTTTGTAGCCAAACCATTTACAATTTGTCTAGATTTCATGGACCACTGAGTTAATAAGTTTAAAATGAAAAAAAAAATTAAAGCAACAAAGAAAATTAATTAAATAGTAATAAAAATATAGTTTAGGCTAAAAAGTCTATTAAAAATATCATAACAAAGCAATAGACTATTAAGGAATGTAAAAAAATATACAGTAGAATAGAAACAAATATTACAGGATTGGTTTTTAGTATATAAATATCTTACTTTGGAATAATATACTTTTTATTTCAGCAATCCGTGTACATGGAAGATGTAACATGTCAGTTATTTTATCTCATACTACTTTTTAATTGGTTTCTAGCAAGCAAATGTATAAAATACTTTTTTTTAAATATATATTTTTTGGATCAACCTTGACCGAACCCCAATAAATTCTCTATCAATAAAGATAACTTTTTCTGTTTACAATTCCCTCTCTCCTTTTGGTCTAAATGTGGCCATTAACTCTTTTACGACCAAAGCAATGAAGAGAAACCATCATTGGAGGAGATATATTTTTGTTGGTAGAATCCTCACAGTAATCAGTAGGTGATATCTCCGTGATTTTCTTATATCTTCCATTAAGATTTCTGAACACGCAGCTAGTATTTAATAATCCTTAGGTTTAATGGGTGCGGGAGCAAATTTTATCTATTTTTGCCAAGGTGTCTGTAAGTGGGGTCGGATGTGAATAAATGGCATGAATATAACACTTTATNGGATAGAACTAAGAATTCCCTCTCAATAATTGTATAAAAAGTTGAATTTTTACTAATGATTTCTGACAGAATAATTATTTTATGATAACCACTACTTTTGTTATAATTATTTTATTTTCTTAAATTTAAATTCATACTTAAGTAGAGTAAGAAATTAAATAGTTTCTAGGGAACATTAATAAAAAATGACAACTATCAATGGGAATATTAATGATTTAAAGGAAGATCTGCATTCGCTATTTGTATTAGTATATAAGAAAAGCCGTTATAGTATTTCGAGTTTAACTGCTTTGCTAATTTCCCATAAGGAAATCTAGCTATTTTAGTGGTCTCAAGTGATTTTTGAACAATTTGAATATATCTTCTCCAATCCAACAATGGTTATTATATAAAAATATTAAAAATATAAATGTGGTTTCTATCTGCACTACCCACAAGGCACACTACCACATTACTATACTCAGTTTATATGAGTCAGTCTCCAGTCATTATTGAAATAAAGAGTGCAAATTTAGTATTTAAGCTTATTTTTGCCAACCGATGAATGAGTTCATTAATGGCTGATAACAGTCAAAGAGGGTTTAAATGAAATCAAATTGAAAATCATCAATATATTCACTACTGCTTGAGGTATAAAAAATATCATATAGAATATTATGTGTAAAGCATAATTTTCTAACATTTTTCCTCTAATATTTTCACAAGAAATGCATTTTAAGAAATTTAATAATTAGTTACATATATGAACCAAATTTATTATTTAAGCTTAGTCCAGAACAAAACAAACGAGAAATTGGTCTGAGAAACACTTACATATTCATAAGGTTTGCAAGAATCTATTATCCCTATTACATTGAACGTTGAATCCAGGGAAATATAAAATATAATATGAAATATAGCTTACAAGCTGATTGTCCAAAATATTTAGAAAAATGGACAATGGATGTCTAATATGGATGATAGAAAAATTCAACCTCCTATCCCCATTCAATGCAGCTTTCATTAGAGATCCACATCTCTATAATAGTACAGACCCACCATAGGATAACATACGATAATAGAAGCCTAAGTCCTGAACATTGAATAAAATGTGTAACAGATATATTTCTAATTTTGGAAAAGACATAGGGAATAGAATAAAAAATCTATCTGTCCCAGCCAGGAATCGAACCTGGATCTCCTGCTATCCGGGCCGGTCCGTTTTCCAGTTATGCTACAAGTCCTGGTAGCATAACTGGTTAGCAGGAGATCCAGGTTCGATTCCTGGCTGGGACATATAGATTTTTTATTCTATTCCCTCTCACTAATTGTTTAATATTCTAAAGTTTATAAATTTTAACATAAAACACTTATTAAGGAATCTTCCTAAGTATTTGTAAGTATCTACATGTGATTGTAACAATGGCTTAATTAAAACATTGGGGATCTATTAGGATCATGTAGTTCGTGCTTGACAGACTCTAATGAATCTTGACCATTGATAACTCAGATGTCAAGGAGAGTTCCATCCTTCAAAATTTCTAAGAAAATGTATTCATTTAGTAATAATTCTTTAAAAATGTATAAATATAT
>KZ809274.1:42077-55435 GCA_000696205.2 Oncopeltus fasciatus | reverse complement strand
TATTATCTGTACATTTTTTACACTTAATTTTTTGATGGGGTACATAATAATAGTCCTTGCTCGTCTATCCCGGGACGTAACCCGTCCTCAGAGAGGAGCCCAGGTTAACCCGCGATAGGTTATCTGGCACCCATTTTCTCCATATCCTAGGATAAGAAGGAGACTAGGCAGGGAGTGAAGGGGGAGAAAAATGCCAGTGCATTCACTCCCTAGGTATTAAACTAAACTGGCTGGAGTAGGTCCCTTGGCCACCTCCTCTTGAGGCGTCGGGGAGGGTTGTCGAGATGAACGTGGGATGCCAAGGAGAGGACTAGAGGATTTGGATGTCCTTGGATGTTTGTGTGGAACTTATCAAACCTGGAGGGGATGAGTTTGGAAACAAAAGGTACTTGTTTGTAGGGTGGTTTTATTAGATACGAAGAAAGGAGTGTTGAGGATTGTGCGAAGGACTTTGGACTGGAACCCCTGGTATATAATTATTAGATAGCTTCTCTTGTTGTTGTTTTTTTTAAAGTGGTGATTAGTCACTGTTAATTAAAATTATAATAGTGGAAGGTCTTCTTTTACTTATTTCTGGGTCAGTAAAGGTTTTTAATTCATATTTGAATTTATATAATACGATTTGAAATTCACTTATATTTTGTTCTAGTTTGTGGTGATGTTACTTGTGCCTTTCAGATCTCTTCCCCTTATTGTAGTCTCAGTGAGGTTGGGGCAAGGTAGACGAGCGACTTCGGGAGAGTATAAGCAGAAAATTGCTGGCCGGCAAAGGATAGTGTGGGAGCCGACCGGGTAGTTCCCATGATTCAGGGCTGGGTTTCCCTAGAAGCCGCTATGCGTAGCCTGCAGGCATAATTCATTCATCAGTCCGTTGGAGATTCCCTTGGTCCGTCCCTCCCACCTGCCCGCTGTCAATCTAGCTCGGGCTTCTTCCGATAGGCCACTGGCTGCATTCAACAACCGGCTTCCGAACTACCCTTCACCACCCCTCAGATGTCCATATCTCGAGCTAAATTATGAATGCTGCACCCCCCTATGTATGCTATACGCGAATTGCCTTGAAATTATAACATAACCTTCCCAGGCGAATTTCCTTGTGACGATGAGGTTTAATTTAACTGTCGACCCCTAGGCTGGACATTCAACTGGAATGTAGGAGTCTACTATGTCCCTCAGTTTAGAAACCGTGGGACTACAGGTTGTATTTCTTCTGAGATAACTATAAATAATTAAATAAATAAATTCAATAATATGATTGAAAAAATGGATTTTAAATAAAAGTTTCAAAATATTTTTTTGAGAAATAGCTAAATTAGTATGTTACCTATAATAAGTAGCAAAAAAATAAACAATTAAAAAAAAAAAAACAATATAACTGGTAGAGAATTTGTTGGGATAACAAAACTTTGACAGAACCTCTAAAAATTCTCTACTAATAATCTCTATGTTCAAAACTCTCCATTTATAACAAAATATGTTTATCAATAAGAAACTTTAATAATAGGTTATGTAAGATCTTTCGACTGAATCCACATAGTCTTAGGCTATTTTAATTAAAAAGAAAGGGAGGGAACGAATAGAGGAGAGAAAATGAAGGGGATTCAGAAAAAATATAAATTTACCTACAAGAACTGTAAGAAGAAGTGGAAGATATATCATTAATACAATGTTTCGTAGTTGTCATCATTTTACAATGATGATATTTTCTAACTTTCTAAACATAAAATTTAGGTGAAGAATTGGCGAGACCGATATAGTTAGCAGGTTGAACGGTATCTTTCTTCTTCGAACTGATTTCAAGTTGTCGTCCTATAGACAATCCTTAGAAGCGCATATGGTCACCTGCCCTGTACGGAATATATCCTGCATTCCTTTTTCAGCAAGAAGGGTGAAAGCAGAGACCTATGATTTGAAAAAAAAAAAAAACAGACCACATACGGTATCGTCTGGACTTCTCCGCTAGGTCTCACAACCGGTTTCTTACTGGTCCCATTTTCCCAGAGGTCTGAATTTATAAATACATATGATCTCGTGAATATTTCACAGACATACAAGACATGAAGGATAAACTGTTTGTATCTAATTGTTAATAATTTTAATTTATCCCTTGCAACTCTTATAACTCATTATTGGCACCAAAATTAGATGAAGTTATCCAGCTTCACCACTGTCTATGTACTCATGGAAAAATGCCGGTTATAGGCTAGTATTATATGGGGGTTGTTGTTAGATTATGTAGGGAACAGAAGAATGCGAGAGGAAAGTGGATATAATATTTTCTTTGAGGTCATTGAGTCGAGATTATCCTGACCATTGACAAAGGTGTATGATTGATGTTTCACAATACTCCTTGTCGCTGTGAATATACATGACCATTAGCACGCATTACTTAGTTTTCTTAGCTCCCTGTACAAGGTCCTTCTCCTCTATTCAGACTAATCTCCTCTCTACTCTCCCCTACTATACTGTACCCACTTCCGCTAACATACATGCTCTTTTCTTACTACGCTCACAAACGGTATCAGAGGCTACGCTTACCTGAGGTCAGAATCCGTAGCAGCAAGCTTGGCAGATCCCCTTTCGACTGACTATCCGTTTTATTAACTAGTACTTCCTTAATTTATCACAATCTTTAGAGAATTAGCTACATGTACAAGTCTAGCTATTTAATATGTTTGTATTAAGTCCTAATTTTTTTTTTTTTAATCTATTATCCATGAATTCAATTATACTTCTGAATAATAATACTAATATAATGATTAATGGGTATTTCATATCATTCGTTCTTCTGATTCTTACTCCTCGCCGTACTCCAACCTGAACGCGATTACCGATCGACTGAATGGACATGTTATTTTATTGCTATAAAAATAATGTCCGACTTGATAGATTCTTGTTGGTTACATACAGAATATTGTATATCTTTGTACGCTCAGTATTGAATGTTATCTTAAATTTGATGCTCAGCAAGTTACGGAGATGAAAATGAACGGAAGAAAAATAGTGGGGTAATAAAACTACTACTCGCTAGAAGTAATTTTTTCTATTCTAAGACTATTTTTTATTTGTTTCATTTCACCACCCGGACATTTAGAATTTTATTGCCATAACTGACTCTATAACTTGCATTAAAATTTTTTTTTTACTCTGAAGATGACTTGCATTGCAAGCTGAAAGGTTGCCATTAAAGAATAAATTCTTGTAAATTTTTCAAGCAAGACTTTTTTTTTCTCTAATATTTTTCCTGACCAGTTTTAAACTATTAATGTTATTTATGTTTTAAATACGGTCAAATAGGAAATGAGGATGTTAATTGATTCATTATTATGAGTATTGTAAAACACATTTATGGTGCTTAAGAGATGAAAAATATAAGTGTATAAATTTTACGCTGTAAAATATTTGTTCAAAAACTCATATTCAGGAAATTTTTTTAGAATACAATGGACAGAAAATAGAGAACCCAAATAAGGTGCTAAAGCATATTTCCACTAGCCGTTGGGTGATTTCCCTAAACGTTAAAATCGTGCAAGATGGAAGAGAAGGGAAAGGATAAACACTTTCGTTGTTTGATTATATTTATANATACATTCTTTATTAAAGTTTATATTTATAAAATTATAGCACAAATTTAATCAACCACCAAGGATGACAACTATCGCAGACAATTGACACATCTATTTTGCTCAAAAAGTTTTTAGTCCCCCTATATTGCTCACGTTCAATTTTGTTTTATTAGTGAAAAAAAAAATAATAAGTTACCTGAATAAAAAGAAATCAGCGTCGATTGAATTTCCCCTTGAGAAAATTAGTTGTGGTCACCAGTGTTTAATAGACCAATTGACAAAGGTATTCTTAGTGATATTTTATGATAATAAAGAAAAAAAATAAGCTTCAAGAACAAGTTTAGGAACATTTTAGGCTACTTAGGTAAAGGCCTTCGGCAAATATTTTACCTGTGATTTTATTTATTTGGTTTGTTACTTAAGGCTGTGTGAAAGATAGAAAATTTAACTAATAACTGGCTCTGGGATGATTATTCAGGCTAAATCAAAATAATTTATTGATAATTATATTTCTCGTGGTAGCAAGATCACACACTGTATATGTTAAAAAAATGTTAGAGTGTATATGTTAAAGCTTAATTCCTCCTGAACTTTATCTCTTATGTTAAACCCTCAAATCAATAGTGCATTGCAAATTGCCTACCTATTAGCATCAGGTACTTATGCTGCAAAGAAATTCAGTCAATGAAATGGAATTACTCATTTACTGTTACAATAGCATTTATGGAAGCGTATATTATATTTTTAAGACCTAGTTTATACGATTTTATTTTAATTTAGTATTCCAGTATGCCACATAAGCAGCTTAAATATATTTCAACTTTAAAAATAACTTCATTATATACATATTGCCCTGCCTGGGAAAGTTAGATTTTTTATTCTATTTCCTTGCATTTAATAACTCGTATTGTTGTTAAAAGAATAATTAGTCCATTATTTTTTTTCTAATATATGTTTAAAAAAAGATTTCAATCTCACATATAATAAGTTAAGATATGGGATAGGCAGGGTTGAACTACAAATATTTTATTTATTTAGCACTGAAACTCGTATACCAAGATCCCAATACTCACAGTTAGTTCTTTTTATTTCTACTTTAGTAGATTTCCTGTGGGAAACACAAGCTATTTAACGTTGGTACCATGACGCGACATAGGAAAAATATTTACTTGACTTCTCTAATCCTTCCTAGGAACATCTACATCGTCAATCGTCAATATTTTGTTACTGTAAGGAATACAAAATATATATATGTATGTATGTTTGTGTGTGTGTGTGTGCGTGTGCGTGTGCGTGTGCGTGTGCGTGTGCGTGTGCGTGCGTGTGTGTGTGTGTGTGTTTATGCAATATTGTGGTTTAGCTATTTATCTAGGATGATGTACTGGCTTCCATTCTCTTCCCCGTCCGGTCGTAACGTGTTTCCTTAATGTCACTTACGACTTGTAAGACTAAAGTATCAAGTTATTCTGGTTTCAGTCCATCTTGAATTACCAAGCAACAAAGGCGGTAAATATGCTTAGAGTGAGAGCGCTGAGCTTTCGTGACAGAATTTGTTTTTAATTTCCCCCATTTGAGAGTGGTCTCATTGGTCACCTCCTCTTCTCTTGTCAGTGTATTTTTTTTTTTTTTGTTTATCAAATTACAAAATGTCATTATGTTATCAGAAATGTAATAAATGAATAAAAGTAAAAGAAAAAAAAATTCCCTTTAATACGGGAGCTCTACCTCCCAAGACGGTTGGGCTCATTAGTATCCGGCTGCTGTAAAATATATTAATGTTTTAAAGAGAGGATTATAAGTTTGGGATTAGTCAAGTATATTATCAAAGAGACAATTATAAGCTAGGAATTAAGTCAAGTATATGATCAAATAGACAATCATAAGCTAGGGATTAGTTAAGTATATGATCAAAGAGACGATTATAATCTTAGGGATTAGTTAAGTATATGATCAAAGAGACGATTATAAGCTAGGGGTTAGTCAAGTATATGATCCAAAGTATGTAGTATACCCTCAGTCAGATAACTACTGCTGAAAAATTGGGTCGTTGAGTCGATCAGTAGAAAAACCTGTCATTTGGGTTATCTGGATCTTTAAAAGCTGGGCCTACTATTAGCATGGATATCTGGTAGACTTAATAAGGAAGATAATTGTGTCCCATTTGAACTGAAGTTTCTTCTTCAGAAATCAGATACTGAGTCGCGAGACATTAACACGAGAGATAATTTTCTTATTTCTTTTCTCTCAATATTAACTGAAACCTGAAAATAGGAATATAGAATCCTCGAAACGTTCCAGATAATGCTATAAATTGGTAAATTGATGAATTATAATATATTTCTTTAAAAGTCGTTGAAATGATTGACATTAATCAAGTAACATGGTTTGTATAATGTTGAATCTTTCTATCCAATAAAGTCGACATAAATTATAAATAATATAAAATAAGTGAGGACTACTTCTGTAGCCTTCTATATATTCTTTGACTATTTTTCCTGAATGTGGGTCCCCGCCTAACCTCTAAATTTTAATCCGTTATTTAAGTATGAAGGATCCCTTTTTCTCAATTATATTAGAAAATAAAAACCTATTCTTGTGCAAGGCATAAGAAAGAAGAACGTGCAGGAGTTCACGTACACCCAAACAAAGGGTGAACGCCGGATCCCATTTGCTTCTAATTTTTGCGCATAAGAAGATTTGCCATGTTTATTTTTTTTTTTTTTTAAATATTCAGATTAGCTTTGAGACTTTTAAATATTCAGGTTTCTCCATAAAGCTTACTTTGCATATAAATATCATCAGCCATAGAGAGCTGTCCTCGTCTGTAGTAAATATGTACAGCTCTTTTTTTAAATACAAGATAATATTTTTATTTTCACCTATTCACAAATAAAATATGTATAAAATTTACATATTGTTATCTAGGTGAATTCGTTTTCAATTTTTACCACGTGTTCTATAGTCCTCGGACTCTCTAAACCATTTCTTGGAAAATTATCTCAGAAATGTGGAGAAGTTGTTGACCGTGAAGGTCTCCAATTCAAGAGGTAGTAGGGGTTCGGTCAAAATGTCGATCAAAAATGAAACTTTCTTTAAAATTTGTATTTTTTATTATTATTCGCGTTTCTTATTACATAGTTCAATATTTATCCATTTTCGAAACTATTTGCATTCCTTATTCATTATTACCATGCAGATATTCCTTTATATATATTGCAAGCCAAAACGTAGGCGAATGATTAAAAATTCACTTCTTTTTTTTTAAATCATCAATACGTTCGAAAGCCTACTACCTCTTCAATTGTTTATCTTATAAATTACTTTAATATTTTTCATTTTCCACCATTACCGTTGATGGAAGAACATTTAATAAGTAACAATACTGTTAAATGCTCCTTTAAATTGATAGCATGTACTATAGTGATATTTATAAATGCAATAGTTCGGAACGTGAAGGTATATTTTTGACGGAAAACAATGGAAAAACGGAGGGTGCTCTCTATAAACAAGATACATTTCCTCTGCAGAGCAGCGCCTGTTTCAAGTGGTAATTTCCTGAACAAGTGCCTTTCTAAAATGATTTGTGCTCCCTCTTTTCTATACCGTGAGAAATGTATTATTGTAGCCGTGTGAAAGAAACCCGTATCGTCCAAAAGTTTGAAGCGACGAAAGCCGATTCCTTCCATGTCCTGTGTGCACAAGAGTTGAGGGAGAAATTTTACTCCTCCGCCTTTGATTGGATGGGCAATACGTAGGAGCTAATTATAAAAGTTCTAACTTTATGACGAATCTGGGGTTATATACTTTAATGTAATTGTGTATTGAGACATATATGTCTATGTTTTCGTTTTTTTCGTCGCATCTCAATCATGTTTATGTTAAATAGACGAATTTTATCAAATTAGCATGCTTTCTTTAATGTAATTAGGACACTGAAGTATTAACAATTTTTTAGTTATGGAATTTAATGACAAAAATTGTAGATCAACGTTTAATTAAGATTGAATGCTTTTGAAAAGCGCTTAAAGTGAAACCTATGATTTTTATTTATTGGCTTAATTCTATCTTTGAGGGAAAATTTTTCAATTTTGAAACAGAACTGAGAATTACGAGTTACGCATTTATTATTCAATGTTTTTTATCTGATATAAACGAAAATGTCCACCACTCAGAATCTGAGAAATCTGAAAAGAGATTTCCCATGTTTCATTAAGATGGACACAAACGGAAGTATATGATAGATTACTTCTATAAACCGGAGAGCGGTTTATAGAATGTGCTATTCCACAAAGCTGGCTCTAGACTGACCTGAAAGAAAAAAATGGAGAAAGTACTCATCCATTGTAGTTATATTTTCCTTAATAAACGTTTTTCGTATAAATTTTAAAGAACATAGATTTTATATCATTATATTTGCACCTTATAAATTTCCTTATAAATTTTAGTCTTTCTCTAAACCATCCCTCCTTTTTATCTGATTTTTATATTTTAAAAGTAAGAGTGCCCGCCTTACTTTCGAGACTAAATTATTAAATATCCTTCTTAACATACTTTTTTTTAAAATTATTATTGTAGAGCATAAATGTTATAAATTACATTTTACGCCTATTTTGCAGTATAAATTTTTTATCGTAACGCTAGCAATAACGAATATATTAATATTTTAAATTAACCCCTTTCTCGATCAATTTCAGCCATAAAAAATTAATTAATGATATATTAAAGAAATAGAAATACCGAATATAAGAAAACATTTGGCATTTTTTAATATGTAATACTTTGCAGGTATAAAATACTGCGTATTTGAAAATATTCTTATAAATTAAGAGAAGAAAAAAAATGTTTTGTAACAGTTTGCAGCTTTTGTTTATTTCATTTTATTGTTTTGTTTTTTAATGACTTATGTTCAGCCCACTATTTACGTTCCCCAAATCTAATAATCTTGATACATTGTCACTGTAGGGTCTCATTCTCCTTCTACGATCTATTCTGGAGTCTTATCAGACAGGTTTATCTCTCCCATTCGGTAAAGATATTTAAATTCGGGTAGGTTTATCTCTTTCAATCTTTAAAGTGTATTTAAATATATTAGTGTCATTAACGACACTTTAACCTCATCACAAAGAAAGGTTATCTGTTCACAAAACGTTCTACGTCCTTCTTCTTAATGATCGCAAGCTTAAAAATTGATTGATTGTCAGGATTTGGTATCTGAGCTTCAGCGAAGCTAATTTTTCAAGAGAACAAAGCTTACTAACTTGAAGATGATCAAGCAGTATGCTAAGAACTGCTGGTGAATCAACGCCTCTATCTGGCGATACACCTCTTGGTCTACCACCCGTCGTACGGGCAGTCCTCACCAAGCACAAACAACACTTCCACTGATCCAGACTTAACCTGCAGGTAAAGTTGTGACGTAGAATTGCTCTGTTATCAACACTAGACGAGAATGACATGTCTGACACCCTTCATTAGAACAGTCCGAAAGGAAATGACCCCAGCCCAGGAACACGAATGCTAAATTCGCTAAGCAGCAGCTACTTGTTGCGTGCAGGCTGGGGTAGGTCTGTGTAGTCGCCTTCTCACGTAATTCAATCTCTCAAATTTCAAAACTTTTGATGAAAATGATTTATTTCTGTAAATGAATAACGTTTTAACTGGTACTTTTTCTAGAAAGGGTTTAAAAATCGTAAAATAAAAAAAAAAATGTTATGGTAAACGCTTGTTTTTTTCCCTTCAGGAATTATAATGCCCAAATACCTCTACTATCTTATAAACTTATCACTTCCATATTTACATTTTTTTGAATCTCCACTTACCAAATATAAGTTTTATCAAGTTCTAATTAAAATTAGAAACAATTCTACAAACAATTGTATTTTAAAAAATTTCGAACTATAATATTTTTGGGGGAACTAATAGTACCCCAAGTAAATAATCTAAAGGGTTATCATAACTACCAATAATTATATAACTATCATACCTTTTGTAATCCGTCTTCATTGGTTTCTGCAAACCATCTTCTGTTGGCGAGCGCTTTCGGAAATTATCCATCTTCGTGGCCGAATACATGTGTTCACTGTCACTGAACTCAACTCTTGAACAGTTGAATACAGACAGTGACAGTGAACACATGTATTCGGCTACGAAGATAGATAATTTCCGAAAACGCTTGCCAACAGAAGATGGTTAGCAGAAACCAATGAAGAGGGATTACAGAAGGTATGATAGTACACCAAGATTTAAGAATGAGTAATACATAAATATTATTAGTCATTCTTAAAACTGAGAGAATCACGTTTTACGAATGATTTATTTAAAAAATCTATCTATCTTCTTATTTAGGAGTGACCATCCGTTTTTTTTTTCTTTTCTTTGCAGTAAATTGAGATAAATACTTATATTCATATTAAAATTTATCATAAAAAGAAGTTTTTTTCATCTATGGTAAGTTGGCATGTTGAAAAGTGGTCCCACAATTGTTCTCCTTCATTTTCTTTGAGGTCAAGAGATACTTAGGAAAAATTTCATCAAAATCATGAGGTTTGAGAGATGTTTTCGTGCAATAGTCAAAGGGAGAACTCGACTATGGGCAGTTGCACGAACTACTTGTTGTTAAGCTTGGTACATCGTATATGCTCTAAAATAAAGAAAGACAAGACAATTATTTTCCCAGTTGAAATGATGCATGCTCTCGACACCGACAGACAGACTGACCAATGACTAAAATACCATTTTCAGGCTCATTAGGCACTGAAAAGCAACGAACATTTAGCACAAATTCAATGCTTTCATTTCCTTGGCTATCTTCTCTCGCAGGAAAGAAATTAGACTGTTCTGAATAAAACCATTAGTGATGCGCAATGGGCGACATTTTATAGATTTAATAGAAGGATCTATCGATAGATAAGAAAATATAGAATAGATGAATTTGTTATTTTATGAAACCTCTAAAATATTGTTTCAGCATATTTCCCTCAACAAATTAAGCCAATCACTTTGGTATATTAATGTGACTTTTGAAAATTTTTCTCCTGCTAAAAAGAGCTCTACCCATATCTATGACAATATTAATGTTATGAAAAAATTAATAAAACTACTTAATTTAAAATGTAATTCTTTAACACTATGCTCTATAATATTATTACAAAGAATAAGACAGATATTTTAGAATGCCACTATGGGGGATGAACGCTTCACCTTCCTCTCCCCTCCTTGTTCGCCATAAGTTAGCCTCAACAAAATTAAATTTTTCCTTTAGTGGTTTTTATGATCAACTTAGTCATTTAATGCTTAAGTCAAACCAATTTTAAATGAGAAATTTACACAATTCTTGGGTATCGGACATTTGATAATCTCATTTACATTACTCAAAAGTCGACATTTTTGAGCAATTATTTAGACAGCTAATATTTTGATCAATTAATGCGAGGGAATAGAATAAAAAATCTATCTGTCCCAGCCAGGGCTTGAACCTGGATCTCCTGTTTTCCGGGCACGAATGCTACCACTTGCACCACCGGGACGAGCTAGATAACTTATTAAACTCGGAAAGCAGGAGCTCCCATTAATTGTTTAAAATTTACGTGGGATAATAAACCACAACTAAATTAATATTTATAAATGAAAATAAAAAAGTAAATAACGAGAGTCTATAAATAGCTAGACAATGTCAGCTCCTTCCAGCATAAGACGATGTATTCGTCTTCTCGTGGGTTATCTAGCTCGTCCCAGTGGTGCAAGTGGTAGCATTCGAGCCCGTAAGCAGGAGATCTAGGTTCGAGTCCTGGCTGGGACAGATAGATTTTTTATTATATTCCCTCGCATTAATTGTTTAAAAATTACGTGGGATAATAAACCACAACTAAATTAATATTTCTAACATTTTGATGTTCGTTGATCATACGTTATGTTTTCAGAACAATGTAAAGCAAATTTTTCATACTATTATTGATTTGTATTGACACTTTGCTTTACTAAAAAATTTTCCAGCAATGTTGTAAAGGGAAATTTTGTTGGACAATTTGATATCTGTTCCGCATTCCATGTGACGGACGAGAGAGGTCAGTCAGTTCCAGCTGTAAATCAAGTGGCTCCGACAGTCCAGTTCCTCTCCACTTAATTTAGAAACTTTCACCCCCTCTCACCCTCTTTAGCTTTCTCATCGTCCTTTTTTTTTTTTTTTTTTTTTTCGTCCTCAGGAATAAAATCAGCGACTTTTTACCGCGCAAGACCAATCTAAGAGGGAATGCGTAATGGATTTTTTTTAATTTACTTATCTTGCTTTATGCTAAATGGGTGACCTATAACATTTTTATACACATTTTCTCTCTCAATAGTTAAAACGAATCTTTAAAAAAAAAAAAAAAAAATTGAGGAAAGTTTCTACAGAATAACACACTTATTCAAAAATAAATACGGTGAGATTTGTTTTTGCAAGAACGGAAATTGGTTAAAAGAACTTGCTTTAGTTCTCAAGTTAATGATGTGAGGGATTGCTTTGTTTTTTTTTTGTTTTTTTCAAATTGCCACATAGATGTGGGAAATTCAATCAAGTGTAGGTGCTTTAAATATCTGACTTTCGATGAATATATTCATTGCTTATTTATTGACTCCAATATATCTTTCTAAAAAGCTACCAAGAATTGAGGGTACGCTGACACCCGTCAACAGCAAAAGCTTCTCTAGAATATGAGTGAAGAACCAGGATTCACTTTCGACATTGGTTTTGATTTTGGTTAACTGTTGCCGTAAGATGGTGGAAACCTTAATCCACCCGATTAGGGACACCCTCCCTCAAGGATTCATTGAATCAGACTGGAAGGTATCTAGTATATATGGAAACCTGACTTTTTTTTTTTTTTTTTCTTTGACGAAGGCAAACATTGATGCGGTGCTTCAAAGGAGATATCAGTGAACTGGAACTTTTATACTACATATACATACTACATATATACATAAAATAATGCTGTACTCTTTAGCGTTAAGTCTGTACTGTACAAGGCTCTGTAGCCTTGAATTGAAGAGTTTGAGTCCCATCTTCCTCTTCTGCCATCTAGATAACGTTCTAGGTTTACCTCTGCTCTCCCACATCTTGGTTTACTTCTTCTCCTAAATTATATGCGCCTTCTGACCGTAGTGCACATTGTTTTCTTCCATCCGAGGAAATGGAGCTGGAAGTGTCGAGGGAACACGCGTCCAGCACAAATACCCCTCTATCACGAGTCGACATTTGGGCGAAGGTGTGTCAATTGTGTTGTGACCGAGGTTCTCGTGAGAGCCCTCGACCCTCGCCATAACCACTCGGATAGCGGTGCGACTCAGTCACCCTTACGGTACTGCGTGATGCTGGCTGAGATCCCGATGTACCTTCTTGTCTCTTTCAAATCACTCGTCACGAGTTGTGTGATCAGAGGGTACTGGCTCAGGAGGTTGAATAGAAACTACTCAAAAGACATTACTTAACTTTCCCTCCAAAGTTTACATCAGTGTAATTGAACACAATTTCATTTCATAGGTTTATTTAATAAAAGACTATGCACCTAATATTTAGTATAAACTATCCTGAAACTGCCAGTGACTAGACAATCCGAGATCAGGGTTAATGCAAGACCAAAAAACACTGAGTGATTTAATGAAATTTACAATTTTCTGCATGAAGTATTTACTATGATATATAAGTTTCATTGCAAAAACTTTGTATAAAATTTCAGCCTCTGGAGGGAATATTTAATATGTTTGAGTTGAAGTAATCACCATTTCCAATGATTTTATTAAAATACTTATATATAT
>KZ809274.1:14902-25812 GCA_000696205.2 Oncopeltus fasciatus | reverse complement strand
TGTCTATTTATATATATATATTTATATATAGGTTTAATTTTTCAATTCATTTACAATCACTGAGTAGCGCCTCCGCCAAGCAAATCGAATGTCCGTGCTCTGGCGGAGTCATTTCGAACAGACGGAACTTGTGGAAGAACGAGGTCCGCTCCTCTTCCGTCACAGTTCCATGGGGGCGAAATGATTGGGGGGAGGGGGTCGCTACGAATATTTGGTCGGTAGAAGAGTCCTGACGCACTACTCCCAAGAGGTCCTTCGTTAAACCGTCGGCCAAACACTGTGAACACACAAAGGCATACAATCAATATACAATCCAAGCAATAACAATAAGAAAATAATAGAAGAAGTAAATAAGCAAATGCGGCAAAGTGCAGAAGAATGAGGGAAGCGCCGTTCTCTTTCACAATATCTATTTTTTTTTTTTTTTTTAATTATTGTATTGACATTATTGATAAAATGTTAAATAGGTAACTAGCACTAGTTTTAACTAATAAATACTTTAAGTGAAATAAAATTTGGAAATATTGATTAACAGTTTTTGGATAAAAAATAAATGACATTATAATTACATAGACAAATATATTCTCATGCATAAGTACACACATTCATTCGCTGCATGTATTCATTTATATACATTCAGTCAATATTCATAAATGGAATAAATTTAATTTAATGTATATTAATTAACAATATATAAAAAATACTTGTATATTCTTAAGACTATATGTTAACAATTTATAAATTTCTTTGGGAATCCAGTGCTTTTAAGATTATTTATAAATCTGTCATTTACTGAGGGGTTGTTTCCAAGGCAATCTGCAAGTTTTCTGTTGATATCTTCGGCAGCAAAGTGGCACTGGTATTCAGGGCAATCCTCCACTATGTGTTGACAGTCAAACGGACATTACATGTACTGTACTTTGGGGGAGGGTTCTTGTTGATTAAGTATGAATGGGTAAGGTATGTGTGACCGATTCGCATTCGGGTCAGAGCTACTTCCTCTCTTCCATTTCCATGTATAGGCTTTCCATGGATAGCCACTTCCTTAGTGGTATCCTTTAACTGGTGCAATTTATTTCCAGGTGGCTCAGACCTCCAATTATTTTCCCTGTTTTATATGACATGCTTTTCTACCAGTTTTTAATGTCATTTGGAACAAGAGCTGTTATAAGGGGGACAAACATACCAGCTGCTGCTTTGTTAGCTTTTTCATTGCCTGGAATACCTATATGTGAGAGAAGCCTATAAAGTCTACTAACTTAACAGGGAGCTTAAAGTGTTAATAAAATAAAATACTTTTGTTGTCAGAAGGCCTATTTTATGATAGTTTATAACTCTTCTTTGGCACGACAGCGAGTCGGTACATATTAAGACCTCTTTTTCAGGAGATGAAATTGCATTATATAATGCGGTGGATATTGCTTGAATTTGTGCAGTATAGATGGAGGCTAGTGATCAGAGCTTCTGTCGTATAATATTGTTATTCCAGACTATTGCTTCACCAATGTTATCTTCGTATTTTGAGCTATAAGTTAGTTTCATATTACCAGTCCATTTGTGTATGAATTTATTATCTCTTCTGCTTTTTACTTGAGTTCAATTTTTTGGGTATCTTTCTTTATTGAGATAAGATGCTTGTAAATATGTGGTGCTTTACATCTTTGGTGGTTCATTAACCTCCATGTACTGAAGATTTCTCTGGGATTGGACCAATAATATATATTTGTCTTATGTCTAACCCTAAATGATTTCATGGGGGTTATAAATAAATAGATAAATAAAATAAAATAAAAAACGAAAAAAGTGAGCCTTTGCTGTTTTTTGTTTTGTTTTTGTACTTTCTTTTAATAAATATTGAATACAGAGTATGAAAGTTTTCTCTTTCATTGGGGATTTTTTNGGATATTATGTAAAACAATTCTTTTTAAATTCATGATAACCAAATAAGATAATCGAAGCCATAATATTTCACCACATTTTATCTTATTTAGCTTTATGGAAGGGTCTTTTTTGGTTTGTTACACCCAGAGTATATTTAACAGCCTTATATAAATATCTATTAATAAGAGCTTTCTTGCCTGTGTTATGCACTTTACATAGTCAGCCTTTCATTGAACTCCTGATAAATATAGGAGGCCTATAATTTTATGCAGAGGTATATTTATTAAATAATTTCTTACTTCTACTCATTTCTAGATGAGTTGACCATCATAAACTGTTGAGTCTCATATCTGGAGTGTTGAGCTCTTCTCTGCCGAAAACCACCAAAGCAACGACATAAATCTTTAAGAAAGTAAAACCCAACTACTGTTAGGTATATTATGACTAAAATACTTTCATTTTATTTTGTTTATGAAAAATATAAAACTAGCATATGGTAATTAATTATTTATACTAAATATTTTATCAAATGTACATTTTATTGTACAATTATGTGTTTGTTATACATACAAGAGATAATTTGTAAAAAAAAAAAAAGAAATTGTTTTAAATTAATAATAATTTTATATCATTTTACAATTCCATATATGATGAGACAGGAATGTCATCCTGATTCTTATATTATATTTTATGATTAAGTTATAATGCTTGAAAAGTAGTAATGCATGCTTCTCCATGCTTTATTACTTTCTTATCCACAAATATGGTGGCTTAGACTCCAAATAATACTAATAATAAGAGTGTGTATCACACATCTTAGAACAGTTTGACAATCTCTTCACTAAGATGGGAGGGGTACGTTTTTTGAATCCCTACGTACCCTTTCTAAATGAAAACCTTATAATTCTTACAAGGTTTTCATTTAGAAAGATAGACAAGTACATGTTCATAATACAGGAACTGAGAATATTAATTAATTTCTACAATTTGATTCGGCCCATCATAAATGATAAATATTAAGAACGAATCATAAACCTCTGGTCGAAATCCTCTGACAAAAATCAATAGGAAAGCTGTCTCTTAGGCTTCAGAATTTTTGGGTGTGTCTTTTGTAATTCAATTATAAAATTGTAATTTTATAGGGTAAAGAACATACTTTATGAGATATACTATTGAAGATCTATCTGTCCTTGACGGTGTTATTGAGGAATTGGAAACTCTTGTCATAACATCTGTGTGTTTAATATCCATAAGTGGCACAAGAATGAAGTTATTTAGAGTGTCCCAAAATAAAGCAATGAATGCAGGCTTCTGAAAAAGAGTATTTGAAGTGGGTATTGATCCCGTTTCCAAAATACTAATATCTATTGCAATCTAGTACACTAACAGGGACTAATGAACAGCAACAGAGTTTATGTACCATGTTACTGGAGTGAAATACTGGAGGGCTTACAAGCTGGCCACTTAGACTTACTCAAATATTATGCATGAGCTACTGTGAGTCTGGTAGACTGGTATCTCAGCTGATATTAAAAGTTGTCCTGTATCGATCAAAAATGTGATAAACCCGTCTGAGCCACCACGTCCTTCTGTGCCTGCAAGTGGTCACTGAGAGAAAAATCTGTAACCTTTTACATTAAGTAATAATAATAAATAATCAGTGCCTTGTCTTGCAAGATTATTTTTCAAAGTACTTTGAACTAGTGAAAATTAAACAGATTACTATAGGTAAAGTGTTGAAAAGTTAAAGTGAGTGCCGAAAATAGTGAGAATGACAACATTCCTTGTAACTGTAAGGAGAGTCAATATTATGCTAAGAGCACCAATTTTTGTTGATAACATCCAATCCTTAATATGTTTGGTCAAATGGCCAAGCAGAGATGGCTGAACTGTGTAAAACATCCTAAAGAAATATCCTTTTGACCCCTATGCAAAACTCATAGCTTATAACTATGCTTTTTGCAAAACTATGCTTACCCTTTGGTTATCGCCCTGCCCAATTATTATTTGGACTTGAGATACAGAAGTCTCTTCCTATATCAGATAACCTGTTGAAACCAAGATGACCTGATCTAAAGAAAATTCAAAAGTGGCAAAAATCTTATTTCGAGTTAAGGCTCCAGTCAAAGCAGCTCCGTATTCTTTCAAAAGGTAAGAAAGTCTGGATAATAGATGTGAAGAAATATGGAACAGTCTGGTTAGCAACTTACTCTCCAATGCCAATCTGCAGGATGGATGGACTGAGGTACAACCCAGGAGAAAAAGTACAGAAATGAGGAGACCTACAGTGGGAGGAGTGGAAGAGTGATCCAGCCACCATGGAAGTTCACTGATTCTTGAACTGCATAGAATATTATATCTCAAAGTGAAGAAATATTATGTGTTTTAAAAAGGTGTTTGTTTTTTATGTTCTTTGGTTAAATATAACTTTATAAATTTTTTGAGACAACTAATGCATAATTTCATAACTTAATGTTTAATCACCTTGAGTGGAGAGATATGTTTTCTTTACTTATTTAACTACAATATTAAACCAAATAATAATGAGTTCATTAAAAATTATAATATTTGAGGCAATTCAGTGTATTTCAATTATTTTTGTCTATTCTACAAGTCTGTTGATATCTAGCTTTTATCTTTATATCTATATTTTTCCCCCAAGAGTGGTATTGTAAGACTGGAAGATTCCAAAGAATACTTCAGGAATTAGAATACGAAGGGAGGAATCAACTGGCTCCTGGTGATCCATCTATGGAGAGTGACAGTGACCTGAGTGATGAAAAAGTAGTATGCAGTGACCTTAATTCAGAAAGTGAAGTGTGTGGTGGGAGTGATAGTTCTGGAAATGCTGTAAAATTGGGTCCTTACTTTTTAGATTAAAATATTACCTTTAAATGGTGTATAAACACAATTTCTTAATCAAAGTTCACTTCCCAGAAAAATTTACTGAAATTTGTGTGGTGCTTAAAGCATAGACACATTTTCTGATACTTTGAATTTATTTCTGTTTCAATGATTGAAAGGTAGTTTGTGAAAGAGGCAAAGAAATCCAAAATCATGTGGCACAGAACTCTGATAGAATAAATTGTTTGTCCTCCTCAAAAAAGACTATTTGCTCTCATTGAAATTTATACTTGATAGGGTTGAAGAAGGCACACCATGCAAACATTGAAGAGTAATGGGCAAGAGATAGCACGGGCATAATCATTTTGAGGGCCATAATGAGCTACTAGTGTTCTTATTCCTTCTTCAGTGCATGAGTTTTGATGTTCGCCTCTTTAGTGATCCAAGAAACCTTATTGATAGGGGGGTATCTATTAGAATATTAGATAAGTTTGCCCAGAACTGCAAGGACAAGATTAATCATTCATGAAATGAGTGAATAAGTAACAATCAACGAAATTTTCATGCCTTTCCCTAGAAGATAGTGCAGTTAGGCTATGAAAAAAATGCTATTCTCCTTTCCTGTACTGACAAAAGAAACAAAAACAAGGGAGTAATTCTGTTGTCAATGATGCAAAATGACAGTAGCATGAACACAAATATAAACTTGCCAGAAATTATTGATGATTATAACATAAAATACAACTTAAAATTTATATTAATTTTTGTAGGCCTAGGGTTTAATAAAACTTACCAAAACAGAATGAGATTTCAGCAATAAAATCTCATAAGCAAAAAAATAACATCATCATTAGCCAAGCCAATAAAGGCAGTACTGTAGTAGTCCTAGACATCAAAGTATATATTGATGAAGCTAACCGTCAGCTAAGTGACAGAACCACATATACATTCCCCTCTCGGAAGACCCCACCCTGGAATTTTCAAAGGAAATCCAAGAATATCTAACTACAAACAGCCCGAAACCTGTCATTTCCCATTTATACTTAATACTAAAAATACATAAGCCCTGAAATCCCGGGGGACCATTTGTGTCAGGTATAGGATCCCTGGTAGAAAGAATCTTTCTTTTGTTGAATATCACCTGCAACCACTACCCTCAGCCCTTCCTTCATATATTAAAGACAACTTCCATTTTTTTAATAGAAATTTTGAATGATTGTCCTTGCCCCCTTCAAAGTCAATTTTAATAATTACCATAGATGTCATTTCATTATACACATCAATTCCCACTCCCGAAGCGCTTGAGTCCCTCAAATATTTTCTTGACCAGCGACCCCCACTCAGTGTTCCCTCCACTGAGTTTCTAATTGGTCTTGAAAAACTAGTTTGACCAAAAAAACCTTTACCTTTAATGATGATACCTATTTACAAATTGGAGGTACAGCCATGGGTACCATATGACCCCTTCTTATGCCAGTTTATACATGGGCCAACGTAAACAAATGTTCCTGACCTCCTGTCCTTTGCAATCCCTCATCTGGAAAAGATATCTAGATGATATTTTTATGATTTGGACCCACAGACAGGAATCCCTATCCACATTCCTAGATGACTTGAATAAGACGTTTTCCATAAAGTTCACATGGAATATATCTAAAGACAAAGTCACTTTTTTGGATGTTGATATAAAACTAGTAGACGACCACTTCTTCACTGCTGTTCATATCAAGCCCACTAATAAACAACAGTATTTAAATTATTCCAGCTGTCACCCTCCACACACCAAGAGGTCCTTACTCTTTCACATCTTACCTTACTCTTTCTTCTCTCGGGGCCACCGCATCTGTAATTCTCAAGAAATAATTGAGAATTGCTTAGGATCCCTAAAAGAATCTTTTCTTCAAAGGGATTATCCACCCCAACTCCTGAACAGAAAAATCCTTCCTACAAATCAAACCTTCCATCCTAAACCTAAATCTCCTAATTCCCAAACTCCTAATCTGGTTACTGAATATTTCCCTGGAGTAGAAGGTATCAAGACCAAGATACACAAAGCCCTCCCTATTATTCAGACAATCCATCCACCAGCTCCCTACTACCACAAAAACCTGGCATTGCATAAAGGAAAGTCCACACCCTCCAAGATATATTAAACAGAAAAAAACTGTCTGTTAAAACCCTCACGAATTTATCAAAACAAGGAGCTTGGACTAGTAACAAAAGCAGATGCTTATCCTGTCCAATTATAAAAACTTGCAACATGTTCTCCAGTGTCAACACCCACTTAACATATAAAATCCAATACTCGTGAACATGCACATCTAAAAATTGTGTATACCTACGTCAATGCAATTTTTGTCTTGCTTTATATGTAGGAAAATGTACTAAGCCCCAAAATCTCAGAATTAATAACCTCAGAGCATCCTGTTCCAAACCACAGTCCTCTCTTCCCATAGCAAGGCATGCTCAGAGTCATTTAATGAGTTTTAATGACATTTTCCAAGTTCAAGTGATTCAACAACTTCCTGACATGGCTTCAGATTTGCAGCTGAAGGCGAAAGAGTATGCCTATACCCTCATTCTCCAAGACACTATGAGACCAGGCATCAATTACCAACAATAGGAGGATTAGAGACTACCTAATCGCCTTCCCCCGATATAAACTGGGGGACAAAAAAACCGGCGCACCTGGAATTTTACCTGAAAAATGCATATAAACATTTTTATAACAGGTCAAAGGTCACAATTTGCTCACCTTTATTTATTGTGATATATTCTGTTTGTTGTATACCAAGAATAAAGGGTAAAAAACACAACATGAGTGGGTAAAAAAATCTTTATTGAAAAAGAAAAGAAAAATGGTCACTTTTAGAAAAAAATAAACACACTCTAAACGAAAAATAACACTCTATTATTAAGAAATGTGAGTCATTAGTACCGAGTGTTGCCTCCCCTTGCTTGAATAACATCCCGGGTTCTTCTAGGCATACTGCGAATCAGGTTGGCTACACGATTTTGAGGTATCTGATCCCATTCACGTACCAGAGCCGTCCTTAGCTCTTGGAGGTCACTTGGTGGGTTCTGTTGTCGCCGAATGGACGTTCCAAGCTGGTCCCAAAGGTGTTCGATAGGGTTGAGGTCAGGGCTGCGAGCTGGCCACTCCAAAGTGCGGACGCCTACCTCATCCAGGTAGTCCCTTACAACGTGTGCGACGTGTGGCCGTGCATTATCATGCATAAAAAGGAAATTGGGTCCGATAAACGTGGCAAACGGTACCACATATTCCTCCAGAATGTCAGTCACATACGTATGTGCATTAAGCGTTGGCCTTCGGAACACATAGAGGTCTGTCTTAGCCTCTAAACAAATTCCACCCCAAACCATCACCGAGCCCCCTCCAAACTGCACTCTTCCCCTAATGTTGCACTGTGCATATCGCTCGCCTAATCTTCTCCACACTCGAACTCGGCCATCTGCACCGTACAGGTTAAACCTGGACTCGTCAGAAAAGAGAACAGAGGCCCAATCATCTTCTGTCCAGGCGGAATGTTCTCGACAAAAGTTGAGGCGAGCTGTTCGGTGCGCTGCGGTGAGCAGAGGGCCGGATGCGGGGACTCTGGAGTGGATATCGAGCTCTGCAAGCCTCCTCCTTACTGTTCGCACGCTTACATTTGATTGAAAGCGATTTCTGAGGGCCTGGAGAGCAATGAAGCGATCATCAGCTGGGAGTGTCGCTCTTGGACGGCCTGATCCCGGCCTCCTGGCATAGCTACCAGTTTCGCGAAACCTCTGAACTGCCCGGCGAACTGTTGTTTCAGGCAGTCCATGAACTCTGGCCGCGTATCGTTGGCTTCGGCCGTCTTCGATCAACGCCATAATTCGCGCAACAACCTCTGTCGTCAAAACCATTTTTAATGTTTTAAAATTATGAATTTTCTCTTTAAGAAAGAAAGGAAAGAAGAAACGCCAATCAATGTGTTTCTGGAGACAAACTGAATTCAAAATTATGAATTTTTCCTTTAAGAAAGAAAGGAGAGATAAAGTCCATCTTTCAGTTTATATCATTAATCCTAGAGAGGATTAAGACATTTGTTGTCAAAACATAAGGAATCGTACTCCCATTTGATCTGTCGTGCCAGTTATTACACCGCACACAAAAATAATTATTTAATCTGCATTTTTCAGGTAAAATTCCAGGTGCGCCGGTTTTTTTTGTCCCCCAGTGTATATAATTACAACTAAACAATTATGTATTGTATAAACCATAAGTTTTAATCAAAAGGAATAACTCTTAAATATTAATAATTAAAATCAATGTAAATTAAACTGTTTTAAGATGGGAAATAATTTATTTTGACCTATTTTTACATTTTATATTGTGGTGAATTTTCTATAAACAAGTTGTTCGCCATAAAAATGCATTATTAATTTCATATATTTAAGAGGAAGGATAAATATAATTGCAAGAATATGTTGGTTTATTTATAATGAAAATTTTTGAGGGATTTTAGATGTAATATAATTGTTGTAAATGAGGATTTACATATTTTCAATTAGGTAAATATTAATTGAATAATTATGACTAACTTTTACTTCACACCTAACAGCATGATGAAGATAGAGAAAGAAGACTAACTCTTAACTTTGATAATTATTGACAATAGTTTTATTTCATTATTTGTGAGTTCACAATCAATATATTTTGCAGATTTTAATTAAAGTGGCTAATCTATTGTAGATTAAATATATTTTAGAGTATAGAAAGACATATTACCTTTCAGAAAAAGTTTCTAGTTTATAAAGAAAAAAAAATAGTCATCAAAAATATTATTTACAAAGTACAGTAATATTTATTTACCTCAATTATGTCAAAGTGTAAGAATTAGAATGGGGATTAAATCATTTGGACTCCATTTATATGTATTTAAGTAATGTACTATAAATCCCTTACATATTTTAATATTTCTCATGACTAATATTTTATATATGCTTAGATTTTAAATACTGCTCCATGCATTTCCGGAATCCCCCACTCCTTTCGTATTGATAAATAAATAATTTTTTTTACCAATAAATATTTTCCAAGTCCAGAATAAAAGTCAAACTTCGAAATCTTTAGCTTAGTGGTTTGTCTGACTGAATTGACTATTCACAGAGAAAATATTTTGATTTATTTTTGTCTGATACAAATGATAATAAAAATTGAAGGAGTTTAGGATATTTTCTACAATGAAATCTAGCTAGTCTACAGTAGGAGTCATATGGTCAACTCAGAAACAAAAAAGAGAAAGCGACATGTCCTGGACAAATGGGTAGGGCAGTTTAAGAGCCTTCTTTAGGGGTTGCAACTCACCCTTTGTTCTAATTAACCTTAACACACATATCCTGTTCTCGGCGGTCAGGACATAACAGCAGTCAGGGTTGTGAGCCTTCCTCTTCCGGATTTCCAATCAAGCGAAGGAAGCTTGGATTGGAGGGCTAGGGGGATGTTTAGTGCTAGGACTCCAATGATTGGACATGCCTGGGTAAGCAGCCCCTCTCCAATTCTCACTCTCTCCCTCCACCCTCCATCCTCCTCCTGTCCCACATACCCTCTTTCTCCCACTCACTACCCTCTCGCCCTGACACGTGCATTATTTCTCCCTCTCAGCAAACCTCTCTCTCTCTCCTCCCATCTAACGGGCGGTGACAATGTCCCCATATTCCAGCAGGCTGACAATACCTTTTGTGCCTCGTCTTCTCTCTCCCTTACAGGGATGGCCTACTATTGATAACTGTTATCACTGGATATTGTCTAACACACTGATTACAGCTACTGCCAGGTAGTAGTTCCTAATTATTGTTAAATATTTTTCCATTTACATAAATATTATTTAGAGAATCGTTATAACACATACTTTTAATGAATGATCTATACTATCATAATATATTTTTTAGGAGGGAGAGGGGAGTGAAAATAACTCAAATAAATATAAATTTACTACTCTAATAATTTTATAAAAAATTCCTGGCTGAGACAAATATATTTTTTATTCTATTCCCTCTCATTATTTGTTTAAAATTTACGTGGGATAATAAACCACAACCAAATTAATATTTATAAATAAAAATTAAAAATGTAAATAACAAGAGTCGACAAATAGATAGACAATGTCAGCTCCTTCGAGCATAAGCCGATGTATTCG
>KZ809273.1:80883-100568 GCA_000696205.2 Oncopeltus fasciatus | reverse complement strand
TTATTAATTATATAATAGAAATGTAAAAAAATTTTATAATGCAAAATAGTTATTTTATTGTTTAAATTCTTCCTATTTTACTCATTTTATACACACAATCATATATGTATATTCACAAATACCGGCCAACTCATCTTCTAGGTACATAGTGTAGACATCACAGCATGTTTCACAAATAGGTAAGTAAAAGAAAAAAAATATATAATAGCGTAGTATCTCCTTATGAAATATGTGCTATTATATATTTTTTTCTTTTACTTACCTATTTGTGAAACATGCTGTGATGTCTACACTATGTACCTAGAAGTTTCATAAGGAGATACTAATAATGAAGAGATTAATCCCTGTACTGAATGTCAGAGATAATAAGAGTTAAAAGCTTATTCTTTTTTCTTAGTCAAAAACTAATTTTCACTCAATTAATGAAAGGGAATAGAATAAAAAAATCTATTAGTCTCAGCCAGGACTCGAACCTGGATCTCCTGCTTGCCAGGCCGGAATGTTTCCGTTACACCACATCATCCCGGTGGTGTAACGAAAACATTCAGGCCCGGCAAGCAGGAGATCCAGGTTCGAGTTCTGGCTGGGACAGATAGATTTTTTTATTCTATTCCCTCTCATTAATTGTTTAAAATTTCTGTGGGATAATAAACTACAACCAAATACATATTTAACATAAAAAACTAATTTTCACTGTTTCACAGATGCGCTGGCCAAGTTCAAGAGATCACAATCCTGGTGGTAGCAAGTATAGCCCCTTACAGGTAGTTATATCTAGGTACTGCCTCTTTCATGGTTTTAAGTGTTAATATAGAAGGCAAAAGATCGTTTAAATGTTAATCTTTTTAAGTGTTTCGTGAATTATTAAAGCTGTTTTGTCAAATAATAAAATAAAACACCAAACCTGACCATCAATGAAGAATTACTGAGTAAACTAAATCTTATGACAGCTGCATTAAAAAAAAATATGACAATGCAAGTAAAACCCCAGTTTAATGGTCCGACTTTGATCAGTAGCAAACTCTGCCTTTTATTTTGCATATAAGATCCAAATGTCAAATATTATTCATTACACTAACACAGAAAAAAAAACACTCACAGGCAATGTGAAAAAAAAACACATGCAAGCACACACACCTCAACTTTAATTAATATATCATTTTTGGTGACAATAGTGCCAGGGGAAATATGTATTTAAAAAAAAAGTCTTTCATTAGAAAACCTTAATAGCTACATTTCTCCAAAATTCGCTAAAGCCACATTTTAGAGAGAAAATGATTGAATCACAGGTCAAAAGAAAGAATAAATAAATTGGTACTTGAAAATTGGCATCATAAAATAATTTCATGAGAATTTTTTCATAAAAGATTTTCTTTTTTTTAAAGCTCCTTTATTTAATAAAATTTAAAATACAGTCATGGAAATGTGAATTTAGTCCTCTCTCGTCTTCATGATAGCCCTGAAGATGGCTTAGAATGTAAGCCAAAACGTTGACAGATAATCTTTTAAAAAATTACATTTTTTAAAAATTTGTATTTTTTTGGATTTACCTTGACCGAACCCCAACTAAAATCATCTAATAATATTATCTACGGTAAAAAAAAAAAAAAAAAAAAAAAAACTCTCCTTTTGAACTCTTAAGTAACTTTTTTTTTTTGTTTTCAATACACTTATTCTTCTTCCTTTTATTAAATATACATAAGTGTAAATATAATTTTCTAACGATTGTGTTCCATCATATTTGTAAGGAAAATTAAGGAATAAATTTACTGATGTAATGTATGATAGTTAAACACCCCCCCCCCCCCCTTCATCCTTCCCAATCTGTCTAGAGCAAGGCTTAGAGGTCATACTGATTGTTCTCTCTAGCTTATAAATTAAATTTCCTCATTTACTTTTATTTTGATCTATCTTTCATGAAACATTGGAAATACTTTGATTATGCAGCTCCTGCTTAACTTCTAAGTTTAACTTCCTATGAACTCCTCCATTTAACTTCTCTTGTAAGTGGGAAAAATAAGCTTCAAGGTGCAGGATACCTAAACTGATGACTATTCCTCTACCATGTTGAATAGTTAAAATTAACAGGGTAATGGCCAAAAATTTTATAAGAGAGAAGCTTAAGGTTGCTAAAGTAGTGATAATACAATCAGTAACCGAATCTGCAAATAAAAAATTGACATTTGAAGGGCTTTTAAAAATTTCAGAAATTTACTGCATTTTTGATTTGTATAGAAGCAAAATTACTTCTGATTGCAAGGAAAAATATTTCTACACAAACATCATATCAAAATAGTGAGTTTTGACTTTGGATATTATTATTAGTAGAGAATTTATTGGAGTTCATTCAAGCTAGTGTTTTTATAATCAGCCAACATACTCCTAGTCCCTGAGTTAGTTAAAGACTGTGTTGGGAAAATGCAGTAAATAAAGGAGCTCCACTTCATAGAGCATGACTGGAAAACAATTTTCCATAACCTTATAATTAGTAGAGAAAACTGCTTAAATCAGACCCTATACCTTCTAGGCTAGACATGTAGCTGATAGAGGCAGAAAAAGAAATAGAGTATGTTCAAAAGGAGAGTTTTTTTATCATCTAATAATAAAAAGAAGAATAATCTAATAATAAAAAGAAATAGAGCGAGAGAGAAAAGAAAGAATGCCTCTCTATAGAAGCAAACCAAGAAAACAATTACAGCCTTTGAATCACACATAGAAACAACAAAAAAAAAGTACTATTTGTCAGAAAGTTTACCTTAGCTTCATTACTAACAGTTGGTTTATTAGGAAACTGGACTTCAGTGGCTTTGAGAATGGTATTTTCTTCTAATATTGTTGCCTGAGATTGATTGTGTCCAAATGGCTGAAATATCAAAGGAAAATTGAATATATAAATAGAAAATATTTAAATATAGAAAAAAATAAAAAAACTTTGTAAATTAAGATTACTTAAATGATAAAAAATGAAAATAATCACAAAACCCACCTTTTTTCCATAGAGACATTGATAAAATATGACTCCAACACTCCATACATCTACTTTAGAAGAAATTTTAGGTGGATTTTTACCAACTACAAAACATTCTGGAGGGAGATACCTGTAAAAAATAATGTAATTATTATGAAAATAAAACTGAAGAGTTTGCAGAATTAATGTAATGGTTTATTTAAATATTAACTAATTTTTTATTAAGCTAATTTATTCAAAATTAATAAATAATAAATATGAGAGTTCAGATTTGTGTAATTAGTAACACTAATGGTTCAAAACAGCCCACTAAAACCCTCTTCCTTGAGTATGGTCAAAGATTTGGATATTAATTGGGGAGCATATTTAAAAAATACATGCATATTCATGAAAAATATCTAACAAAAAGATCAAATGGAGAGTTTTTTTGTTTTTGTTTTACCGTAGAGATTATTAGTAGAGAATTTGTTTGTTGGGGTTCGGTCAAGGTTGATCCAAAAAAATTAATGTATTTTTTATCATCGGCTGATGTTTCGATACAAATTGTAAGCCATCTTCAGGGCTATCATGGAGAGGAGAGGGGATGCAATGTCACCCAGATCAAATATTCATGACTAAGGGATAACTCTAACAAAATCTCCTACACAAATTTTCATGCTCTCATTTCCAAGGAAAAATTGCATATTTTTGACAAACAGTGCTAATTATCTCACAGTTGGAAGTTCATAGCTGACTTTTTTTATTATTTTAAACTATTTTTCTTTACAAATTTTATTAATTGAAAACAACTTATAACTGTTATGAAAATCAGTATTGAATAAGAAAAATTTGCAAATATTGTAATCATTGTGAAATAAAACAAAAATAAATTCATGAAAAGCTATTTCGGTAACTGGCATGACTATTCTAAGACTAAATTATGAACATAAAATATATGAAGGTTGCTAGTTCATTTAGTTCCAACAGGAAAATGTACTTCATAGGTTTGACTAAATATCTAAGATTCAGAGATGTACCAAAAATTATGTATTATAATTATTCTAAAAACAGTTAAAAGTATGCTTTTTTTTAGTATAAATAAAGAAAACTTTAACTAGATACATAAAGTATAAGATTTTTTATTGTTATTTAATGAAAATAAATCATGCAGTTCAGTAAAGAAAGGAATTTCAGTTAAGGGAACTGAGCCTCTACTTTTCAATAATTTCCCCTTTAATTAAATTGATTAAATCAAAAACTTAGAAAACTCCATAAAAAAGCGAGAGGTCTCAATGGGACTGCCTGAAAGGGGCAATCAGCTCAGCAATGTTTGATTTACTATTTTACAATAGTTGATTAGGTCTAAATAAAATTAAACTGTTAACACTCGATATAGAAAATGGCTGACACTTTTTTTAAATAAATTTTTGGATTCTACATGTCATGAAACATAAAACATGAAATTTGAAGTACAATAGGTAGTATATTTTTTTTAACAAAATCAACTAAAATTCTTACCAATAAGTGCCAGCTCCTTGAGAAGTTAGATCCATGCCATGGTCAGGGTTATAGTTTTCTTCATCCATAACCTTACTCAGGCCAAAATCTGTAATTTTTATCTCACCACACACATTACCTTCGGTAAGCAAAATGTTTCCTGTGAAATAGAAACATTGGTATTATTTAAAAAAAAAACCATCAATTCACAACTTTTAGACACAAAATTGAAATAAAACTAGTATACTAGGATTAAAGACTATCATTGGTCCACTGCTGAAGCTAACAAAAATTGATAAAATTGAGCTCAAAGCCTTTAAATACATGTTTTCTTTTTTGGGAATAAAAACTAGTACTTAAACATGGCTAACCAAGACAATTTTCATAAATCTTGACAGATAAAGTTATTTAAGTCAAGTTAATCACTTTCATTTGATTGCATAATAAAGTTGACTGAATAATTTATGGGAAATAAAAATTTAAAACTAAACTATGGCTACCAGGTATGCAAGTTTAAAATGTCGTTTATTTCTTAAAATATATACACAGTAATTTAAAAAAAAAGTATAATATATTTTATTCAAAGTACTGGCCCTCGCTTTCTACACATTTTGTCCATCTCTCGGGCAATATATGGATACCATTCCAAAAGAATGCTTCATCTTTATTTGAAATCCATTCATCGAGCCATTTTCGTACGTTTTCGAAATTGTTGAAGTATTGCTCCGCCAATGAGTGTCCCATCGATGAGAAGAGGTGATAATCAGAAGGCGCCAGGTCAGGTGAATACGGCGGGTGGGGTAGGAGTTCCCAACCAAGCGAAGAAATCGTTTCCTTAGTCAATCTGGCTGAATGTGCAGGAGCGTTATCATGCTGAAGAATGACTTTGGCGTGCCTGTGAGCCCATTCTGGGCGTTTTTCGATCAATGCGTGACTCAAATTGATCATTTGTTGTCGGTAGCGCTCGGTATTGACTGTTTCGCCGGGCTTGAGAAGCTCGTAGTCGATTTGGTCGATTTTTTCGTTTTTGATCAGTAACATCAAAATCACCACGTTTGAAACGTTGAAACCAACGTTCACATGTCTTGACGGTTGGAGCAAGATCGCCATAAGTCTCAACAAAAATTCGATGACATTCAGATGCCTTTTTCTTTTGATTAAATAAGAAAATCATGACATGCCGCAAATGCTTTTTATTTGGCTTAAAATTAGACATTTTTAACACCAAAGAAAGGTATGATACGTCCACGTAAACGACTTAAAAACAACTGACTTTTGTAAACAAATGACTAACAAACAAAATAGCGTTTAGAGATAAGCAAATCCTTCAATAGGCTAAGAGCGCATTCTATTGGAATTAAAACGACATTTTAAACTTGCATACCTGGTAGTCTTCTGTATCACAAAAGAACAACTGCAGAAAAATTTATGCTTCAAAACCACCATAAAAGAGATTTTAAGAAATATATTTTCTAATTTTTTGAAAATATGATCGCAACAGACAAAAGAGCTGTAGAAGAAATGGCATACCCATTTTCGATTGGGTGCTGCAAATTCCAAATATACAACACACAAAGTTTTAGATAGAGGCAGACAAAATCATAACCACTATATAGGAAACTTTGCTTTTCCATTGGGTCAAACCAGACCATTTTAGAGTAATTAAACACAATATCCATAAGAATGTAATTCCCATTTAATTTTTTTTAGATGTTTAAATAAGCCTTTATTGATCCAATTAACACTTTATTTGTAACACAAAATTATAAACAAGTGCATTTTTGCTAAACAAATGAATTTAAATGAGAAACACAACTAATGAAACAATAATTGTTTCATTAGTTGTGTTTCTCATTTAAACATAATTGATAAATTATTTATCAATTATTTCAATTTGTTTTTTCATTCTCATTAAATACTGGAATCTTTATTTATATTTCAATAAAAATTTAATAACAGTTTTTTCATTTCATGTTTAATAATAATTAAAAATTTAATAATAATAAAAATTACAATATTTAAAGAGCACTGCTTTTTTGTCATACAGAGTTGAAACTGGGTTTTTCTTTTCCATAGTGAGAAACATATCTCAAGGATGTTTTCTTTTCTTTTGAATTCTGATGGAAATACACTAAAAATGTATTGAAGTAGTTTTGAAACTACTCTATTCAATGTTGAAATAGTTTTATATCGGTTAATGAATTAAATTAAACAGATTTATCAAATCTGAAAACTTCTCATGATTTATATAATGTTGAGTAGAAATAACTTCAATTTTTTTTTTTTTTTTTTAAAGTTTAGTGGATCCGTATCTAACCAGTAAAGTCATGTATTGAGTTCAGTGCAGAATAAATATGAGCTTTCTCAAACAATTTTATAAAATACAATTTTTATATTTTCATTTATTTATTCTTTGTTAGATAATGACATACAAAAATGTTTCTATATTATCAAAGAGAGAGTTTGTTGACCGTAGATATTATTCTAAGATGATTTTAGTTGGGGTTCGGTCGAGGTGTTTCTATATTATTTTTGTATGTTTCTTTTCATATTCAGCCCTGATGAAGGCCTGAAATACAGGCCGAAATGTTGGCTAAAATAAAATCTTTTTGGTTACACAAAAACTTTTTGTGATTTAATTAGTTTTTATTCTTCAACTATCAAGACCGAATTCTTGATAATCCTTTCTTCATAAAACTTAATAATTGAAAATAATTAACTATTATTTTTAATAGACAACTGTCCCCATTAAGAATAAAGGAACGGAATGGAGCCAACTTTGCCTGTTTCAACTTAACCTAACCTGCCTAGAAGACAATATCGGATATATATGTATATATGTATATATATATACAACCTGTTTTGATAGCNATAAAATATCTAAGTAAATAATAAAGAAAGTTAAAAAAAAAAAGAAAAAAATTAGGGGGTTAGCGAAAGAACAAATTGAATATATTTAAAAAAAAGAGGTGTTAAGTGATTTCCTAATATTTATGTTTCATAACTTTACAAAAGGTGATTAATAAAGAATATATTCAAGAATGAATTACGAAGGATGAGTAATGAATTACAAAATATAAGGTTTTTGCACTATTATATAATAAAATTATTAGATGTTTTTTTGTTGGGGTTCGGCCAAGGTAGATGCGAAAAAATACAAATTTTAAAAACAGTGTATTTTTTAAATTATCTGCCAATGTTTTGGCTTACATTGTAAGCTATATTCAGGGCTATTATGAAGGCGAGAGGGGATGTCGTGTCCCTAAGATCACATTTCATGACTGCGATGTGATTTCGTAAGATCATATTTCCAGTCATGAAAAGTGATCTTAGGGACACGACAACTGCTCTCGCCTTTATGATAGCCCTGAAGATGGCTTACAATGTAAGCTGAAACGTTGGCAGATAATTTAAAAAATACACATTTTTTTTTAATTTGTATATTTTTAGATCTACCTTGACCGAACTCCAACAAAAAAACAGCTAATAATAATATCTACGGTAAAAAAAACTCTCCATTTGAATTATATAATAAATATGCTTTGACTTGTATGTATTTGCTCTTTCTCTGTCAAAGAAAACTTATGACTAAATAGAGTTAAATGTAAAAATAAACAAGTTAGTATTTAGGATCCTTTATAAAATAGCTATTATTTATGCAATAATACATGTTTATTTTTATGCAAGAGCTTCCATAAGCTTCCATTCTGGATTTTTCTAAGAATTCCATTCTGGATTTATCTAGTCTGGATTAGATATTATAAGTACTCTGCCTTAATTAATACTTATAAGGATAGTATTCCTGGCACTAAATACAAAATATGTCTTACTTAATAAAAATAAGAAGAAATAAGCAAATTTTTTATTTGTCTCCCCTAAAACCAACCTCCCTTCCATTTTTTTAGCCCTTAATTTTCGCTATTTATCTGTCATTATTTAAAGAAATACAAATATGAATTTCTAATTAAATACAAGGAATGTATATTTGAGCAAACTGGGCTGAAACTTGAAAGAAATCTCATTTTCTCACTCGAATTTTGCAAAGGATTGATCTATTATGGAATAAGAGGGAAAGAAACTCTACAAGATCTTCAGCAGTTAGTGCTTCTTGGAATGAAATGTATTATGCTAGATTTGCTTTAAACATTAAAAATTCTTACTAAAAACAGTAGTTACTCTATGATTACACAATACATTAGACAAATAAAAATATTAGATAAATGGCATTTGTAGAGTATTAATTTTAATTATCTATTACATTATCAGAGCAAGGAGCTGCCTGTATGATATTTGTGAAATAATAGTTAATAGGCCATAGCAATAACAATACGAATAATACATAAATATATAAAACAAATTATTTCCCTTTTAACTAAGATATCATTGAATGTTCTTCTTCATTTTAATGTATTTTCTCTAGCTAATATTTTACTTACAAAATTAATAATTCTGGCCATTTACAAAATTTGACTACATATGTAAAAAAATAATAATAATTAAATAAGACTAATACTAAAATATTCTATTTTTGTTACCTAAGTAAAAAATAAAGAAATATCTTCAAATTAGCATTAGTGATCATACAAACCTGGCTTCAAGTCATAGTGAATCACAGGAGGTTTTATCTCGTTTAAATATTTGAGCGCTGAAACTACTTGCATTACGATTGATCTCGCTTCCCTTTCCGCTATTGTTTTATGCTGAAGAAAGAAAAACAATGATGAAAAATAAACTATTTATTAAATTTTACTAAAATAATTCATTAATTAGGTTATACTGACTTGTTTAAGATAAAAGTCCAGATCATGTCCATCACAGTACTCTAAAACTGTACAAAAAGAGTTGGCATCTATTTCAAAAACATCATACAACTTGACTACCCTAGGATGATCCAAAGCTTTATGAATATTGTATTCCCTTAAAGCATGCCTAGATAATAAGAAACACTCATAAATAATTTGAAAAAGACAAAAAATAACAAAAATAATTTTTTTTTTAAATTACTTTATATAATTAGCCTTCTTATCTTCTTTCCAGTCTTTATTCAGCTGATGAACTTTACAGGCAACATACCTCTGTTCCTTAAGGTCAAATGCCTAGAAAACATTAATTTTAAAATATACAAAGTTATATGGAACAGACAACTATTGAGTAAGTGAACAATATTTAAACTGAACATTTAGAGAAGTTGGTCTTACAAAGCATAAGCTCTTAAATTTTAATTTCAACCCAATTTTTGTAAAATAAAACTAGAATCCTTAAGGAAAAAAAACAGAGCTAATCTTTATACTTACATAAAGAGTAGATTTTAAATAGCAAATCAAAGAGAGTAAAAATTCATTAAAATAAAATAATGACCTAGACATTGAGGTAGTAAAAACTTTTTTTTTTTTTTAACTTATTTTAAGCAACCTAGAATACACATCAAACATTATCAACAAAGCTTACTCATATTCAACTTGAATAGGAAATCACTGAATAAGAAATTAAACGGGGAATATGAATCATCTGGCTAGCCTCGGTGGTGTAATTGGTAAACTTGCCAGCCCGGAAAAAAGGAGATCCGGCTGAGGTAGTAGAGGTATTAAGATTGTTTTTATTCTATTCCCTTGCATTTATTGTACGTATTAGAAATGTTTTCCTTGTAATAAATAAATACATCAGTATTACTTTGTGATCCTGAGTTTCCAACGAAGCTAATTCAAATTTTATTTGAGGTAAATTAAAAATATTACAAATATTTATTTTATTTGTGGTTTTTAATCCCATGTAAATTAAAATCAATTAATGCAAGGGAATAGAATAAAAAATCTAACTAAGCTTCCGGGAGAGCCAGATAACTTATTAAAATCCTAGCACTAGTGTCGAGAGTCTAACCTATGAGAAAGACAAATACATCGTCTTATGCTTGAAGTAGCTGACATTGTTGAGCTATTTATCGACTCTCTTTATTTACTTTTTATTTTCATTTATAAATATTAATTTTATTTGTGGTTTTTAATCCCATGTCAATTTAAATCAATTAATGCAAGAGAATAGAATAAAAAATCTAACTGTCCCAGCCTGGGCTCGAACCTGGATCTCCTGCTAACCGGGCAAGCTCGTTATCCTATTATGCTACCGAGAGAGTCAGATAACTTATTAAATTCCCAGCAAAAGTCCCTCTCGACACTAGTGCTACTAAGCACACTTACTCAGGTCGTCTCCTCCTCATCAACTCATCCTGCCCTCATCTTCAAAAAATAAATGCGGCCAAAAATTCTACATTTCCACTACCCAAACCAAGCCTCTCTCCCAAAAGAATGACCTTACTTTCTGTTCTCTTCTTTATATTCTCAAACTTTCTAAGAAAAAAAAATCCCTTAGAAAAACTTGGGCTTTTAAAAGTCACCAAACTTAGGCTTGCTTTTTCCACTAATAACTAACTTAAATCCATTTACACCCAACTCATAGACACCATCCCCCATCCTAACAGAACCAATGTTGTCTACAAAATACTTTGTTCCACTACTAATTGCCATGGTTCATACATTGGTCAAAACAAGAACCAAATTTCCCGTAGAATCAACAATCACAAAAAAAATGACATTCACAAAAAAACAAATAAAACTTCTCTCACAAAACATGTCATTCACAAAAGACATACATTTGATGTTGATAACATTACCATTCTTTCCACCGAATCCTATGAATACAAATACCTTAATAGGTAATCTAAAAACCTCACACATTAACTTCAACACAATCCAGTTAACGACAGAACTGACATAAAACAAATTTCTTTAACGTAGTCAAAAGGGAGGTGCAGAAAAATGTAAAGCTACATATCTTCAAAGCTGTTTACCTACCTACCCTCCTATATGGAAGTGAAAGTTGGGTACCAATAGACAAGCACCTAAGCAGAGTTACTGCTNCTTATTTAAGCAAAATTTAAGTTTTTGTTACATATTTAACAAACCCAATTACAGAAAGATAATAAGATAATTCAGGATTAAAAATACTTTTTTTTAAATAATTCATTATCAATTTTATTAAATGAAATCTAGAAAATTAAACTGGTTAGATTATCAATAAAAATTTGAAGAACAAGAAGTTTTATGAACTCTTACTCGTATTAAATTTTAATTACTATCACTGCTTTAGTGAAGATATTTTAAACCAATACATGCTGAAGGAATAAAATTTTTATATCAAACCTATATCAAAATTATAAATTTGACCTTTATATTATATATTAAATATAAATTTGATTTCCATCTAAATTAGAAGCCAAATATTCAAAAAATAAAAAATTATTACCTTGTGAACTTCGGAGAAGCCACCCTTCCCAAGAAGCATAAGGAGGAGGTACCTATCATTGAGGACAGGATGGTTATTAAAGCGGGACTGGTCCTCATTATGGATCCGCTTGAGCTCACGAATATGTAAATTACGCTCCCGCTCCAACTTCTCCATTTCAAGCTGAAGGTCAGCATCCTCTTTTTTGAGTGCTGACTGTCTCAACTTGAGGATCTCGTCAGCTTCATAGTACTCCTGAGCTGACATGGTAGGTACAGGATCTGGTTTAAGAAATCCATCTGTACCATTGTGGAGGCCCGTCCCTCCAGTAGGTGTACCTCCTCCTCCACCACCTACTCCACCTGCCGCACTGTTCCCACTCTGGGAACTTGCCCGTTTCCGGCCTGTCTCCGAGTTGCTTGGTCGTCGTTTCGTAAGCATTTTTTTTTGCTTGTCTATTTCTTCTCTTTCATTAGTTATTTCTTCTTGCCGCCTAGAAAGATATAAAGATATTAATAACATGTATTTAAGAGCTCTATTTAATATAAAACAATAATTATTAATAACACATCATTTTTATTTTGTTTATTATTGAGAGTATAGACGAATGTGTAATTATTTTTAGTGAGTATAGAAAAATTTTCTCAATAAAAAATAAAAATTTATATTGATAGTACAAGTATTTAGTCATAAAACTTAAGATTGATTAATTAATAGTATTAAAACTTAGTTCATCAAATTAAATAAATCCATAAGAGGTAAGTTTCACAACAGCTTTATTAGATTAGATTATTAGGAGACTAACAAACAAAAAAAAGAAAAGAAAATCAACCTTTTTTTTTTTTTAATTGTCTGTTACATTCTGCAAGTTTACCTTTTGTAATTACTCTTAATGTTATTTAATGGCTGTGAGTGGCATTGACATGAGGGAGATTATATATATATANTTTTATTTTGTTCCCTTGCACTAAAAATTGTTAAAATTTATGTGGGATTAAATACCACAAAAAAATAATATTTATAAAATTTATATTTAACTTTCAATATCATTTGATCCTCCACACTTATAGAAAGTATCTTTTATTATAAAACAAACAAGTACTGATTTTCATTAATCCAAACAAAATATTATGCAACCTGAATCACAAATAACGTACCCGTAATTGATAGTTTTTGTAATCCCCCATTTCAATTTGTTCTATTTTAATCAATAACAAACTTAACCTTTTATTTTACACTTTTAAGTGACAAAACATGACAAAAAAATTCATTATTTCAGTATTAATAAAAACAAAAGATTTTGGCTCATGAACTGCAAAAATAAAAGTATGATACAGGTAAACCCCCATTATTACATGCTCAATTCCATTTTATAACAACTAAAATGTTTCTTTTATTAAAAACAAATCTGTGTTGAGCTTCATAACTTTAACTTAAATGTTACATCCACTAAATGGGAAAAACATTTTGGTGCTCACATATGACATTTAAGGTAATCTCCCACCATTTGTCTTATTTCCAGTCTATAACAAAATTATTCTTTCAAATTACATTTAAACTACATGCCATATTTTATTAAAACAAATAATTTCGGCTTCTATGCCATAAATTAAAAATCTACAGTTTAGCAAACTCCCACTTTCATTTGTTGAATTTAGTATACAACTCCTAAAATATGTCTCTGGTTTCATTACAGCAAATTAAAAATTTTGCTCACTACATCGAACAAATATTTTTTAAATGCACTTGATATTGCAAGTCCCATTCCTATAGGTCCGATTTTCCCCAATAGTGAACTTTGCCTTTTGTTTTGTATTAAACAGCTGTTTGCTGAATTTTCTTAAGAAAAACTAAAAATTGTGATCTCTAAAGCATTGACATACAAACGTGCACACAAGCTCATTTATGCACAGACATACAAACAAACACACTTATATAATATAGATAGATATACATAAATTTTAGAGATTCTGCTGTGTTTTTGGTGTCAAGTAGGTAAGATCTAAAAAATAAATAAAACATATTCAAGAAACTTGTCATGAGAACAACTTAGCTCCGGGATTCGATTAAGTACAGATTAACATAATTAAACTTCTGAGAAACCATTAAGGGAAGGCAAAAGGCTCAGAAGGTTTGGACATATGCTTTGTATGGGAGAACCAAGCTGTAAAGCTAAGAGTTCACACAATGCAAGAGCAGAAAGAAAGGAAGAGGAAGACCTTGACTGAGGTGGGAGGAAAAAGTGAAAAAGCATTTGCAAAGAAGAAGAGTGAATTGGAATGGAATAGAGAGTTAGTACTAGACAGAAAGGGGCAATTGGATTATGCTCGATAAAGGATCTCCTCACTCTGCCTAGGCGGTAGACGAGGAGAGATTATAAAGATAATGAATAAGAAGACCAAATCCAACACCACTTTTTTAAATAACATCATATTTAGAATAGAATAAGACTATCAAGAAATAGTGTCTACAATAAAATTTAAAGAAAATGCTGATAATGCTTTATCATAAGTTCAAATGGAGAGTTTTTGACGTAGAGATTATTAGTAGATGTTTTTTTGTTGGGGTTCAGTCAAGGAAGATCCAAAAAAATATAATTTAAAAAATATGCATTTATAAATTGTATTTTTTGGATCTGCCATGACTGCGCCCCAACAAAAAGACATCTACTAATAATCTCTACGGTCAAAAACTCTCCATGTGAACTTATGATAAAGCATTATGAATATTTTCTTTAAATTTTATTATTAATTATAAATTATCATGCCTTATTATTTATGCCTTTTATCTTCGAGCTTTTTTTAGCAAAATAAACTGAAGTCCAATCCATAGATGAGATTCTATATATATAAATATATATATATATATATATCAATTTAACTGGGTTCTCTTGTTACCGAAAATCACGGGGCCATCTCTGTATAAGTCAAAGTGTAGGATTATCGGGATGGGTTTGGGAGGATAGTTCATTGGCTAAGTGATTAAGATGTTGTATGAGGCAGGAATGGAATTTGGAGAAACAATTGGAAATTAAATACAAGAAATGTAAGGGAGTTACAATAAAAACAATTTTATTCTAACTCCCTTGCATTTCTTCTATACAATTTAATGTGGGATTAAATACCACAACTAAAATCATTATTTAAAAAAAAAATATAGGAAAAAACGAGAGTTTAACAAATGACCAACAATGTCAGCTCCTCTGAGTATAAAACGATATATTCGTCTTACTTGGGGGTTTAGACTCGGAGTTTCTCAATAAAAAAAAAGGGCGGGGAGTTGGAGATTATCTAGCTTGCCTCGGTGGTGTAGTGGTCAGCATGCTTGCTCGGAAAGCAGGAGACCCGGGTTCAAGTCCCGGCTGAGGTAGTAAGATTTTTTTATTCTAACTCCCTGGCATTTCTTGTATGAAATTTAACATGGGATTAAATACCACAACTAAAAAAAGATCAGGAATTAAGTCTTTGACAAGGTTGATTTTGTGATCATTGTGAAGGGTAGAGTTGGATACATAGAAGGGAGCATTATCAATGGTTCTGAGGACTTAGGACTGGAAGGATTGGATGCATTGGATGTTGGAAGGTTTAGCGGTACCCCGGAGTTCTATACCGTACGTCCTAATAGGTTTAAGAATAGCTTTGTATATTGTTAATTTGTTGTATAATGATAATTTTGATGTTCGTCCTAGTAGTCTATATAAGGGTCTGTTTAGGTCTTGTCTCTTTTGTCTTATGTGTTCTTTCCAAGTTAGTCTTGAGTCCAAGGAGAAATCGAGGTATCTTACAGAGTTGGATTGGAGAATAGGAATTTCGTTGAAGGATAGATTAAGTGGAGGCTTGATGCAGAGAGTAAATGTGGTGTGGACACACTTGCTTTCATTTATTTTTATACGCCACATCTTGCACCAAGTGGCTATATGGTTGATGTGCACTTGAAGGATATTAATAACAATTGTGGGATCAGTATTTGACACGATGATGGCCATATCACAGGCAAAGATAGCAGAGAGAGAGTATCAATTATTGTTAGAAAGTCAGAAGTATAAATTATATAGAATATGGGTCCGAGCACACTGCCCTGAGGAACTCCCACTTCTACAGGGCAGTAGTTGGAGTAATCTGATCCCTGTCAGACCCGGAAAAATCGGTTGGTTAAATAGAAGTGGAAAATTAGAAAATAAACTAAAAAATCTAAAATGCATGTTTCAAAGTGGAGTGTAATAAGTAGAAAAGTTAAAATCTAATTTATTTTAACATCATATGATATTCATAAAATAGCAAAATAATTAATATAAAATAATTTAATCATTTGCAATTTGTTAACCAACCTTGAAAGTTCTTGGAAAGCATATCCATCAGTCCAATTCTCTTGGAAGGTGGCACCGACCCTCTGCGTCACAAACTGCCCTAACCTCAGTCTGTTTTGCATACACCTTTGTCTTGCTTCTTTTTTTTCTATATTAGATTTTTCTTTGAGCAGTTTCTTAACAACATCTATACACTTATTTGTATGAGCTTTATGCTGTTCCATAGCTTTAGCCTGGGCAGCTAATTGATGCCTCAGCTCTTCATTAGTCTAAGGAAAAATATTTAATATGAAGAGAATTATTAAAAGATACATACATAAAATGGGTTCAAAAATGTATCCTTAATAATAAGCTAGCCCTAAAAATGATTTTTAATTGATTTAATGATTTTAAATCGATTTTTTTAAATCTTAACTAAAACACTATATTCTATTTAAAATCCTATAAAAAGAATATTATATATTTTGTACTGAAATTGAAATANTGATCAGAAATCACATTTTAATTTAATAAAATACATAATTAGGATTTATCAAATAGATGAATTATAAAAAGTTATAATTTATTATCACATATTTATTTAAGTCACATAGTAGCAGTCCTAATTAAGCAAATTTTCCATATTTCATTAAATATGGGCAAAACAAGTGTACTTCATTGATATTAAAACCCAAAAAAGAACAATATACTAAAAAAGTTGTTTTGGTTGTGGTATCTGATCCTACGTATATTTTAAACAATATATGCAAGGGAGGAAATGCAAGGAAATCTATCTGTCCCAGCCAGGGGCTCAGTGGTGTAATCGGCTAACACGCTTGCCCGGATAGCAGGAGATCCAGGTTCGAGTCCTGGCTGGGACAGTTAGATTTTTTATTCTGTTCACTTGCACTAAAATTATTAAAATTTACGTGGGATTAAATACCACAAAAAAAAAAATAATACTTACCCTATTTAATTCATCAATCTTGTTATTTCTTATTTCAAGATCAGATGAAGCTTGATTTTCAAACTCCTGTATCTTCTGGCATGTAAGGTCAGTCTAAAAACAAATGGCGTCAGTAATATGTTCACACTTGAGTAACAATGAAAATAATGGCACAAAAAATCTCACCTGAACCTGCTTCGAGAGCATGGTAACGTGCATCTTGGATGGAGGATGCATTAGAGTTGTCCCACAAGAATAATCAGGGCCTGCGATCAAAGAGGCCTGCGGAGAGGGAGGAAACTAAAAAATATTAGATAAAAAATACATTCAAAGATACAAAAAAATTAATAAGTATTAATTTATAGTTTGGAATTAACAATAAATAGAACACAAAATTTAATAACTTAAATAGAACTGACTAAAATATTAAAATATAACTGGCATGACTATATAAAAAAAAAATAAAAAAATAAATAAATACATCAGTATTACTTTGTGATCCTGAGTTTCCAACGAAGCTAATTCAAATTTTATTTGAGGTAAATTAAAAATATTACAAATATTTATTTTATTTGTGGTTTTTAATCCCATGTAAATTAAAATCAATTAATGCAAGGGAATAGAATAAAAAATCTAACTAAGCTTCCGGGAGAGCCAGATAACTTATTAAAATCCTAGCACTAGTGTCGAGAGTCTAACCTATGAGAAAGACAAATACATCGTCTTATGCTTGAAGTAGCTGACATTGTTGAGCTATTTATCGACTCTCTTTATTTACTTTTTATTTTCATTTATAAATATTAATTTTATTTGTGGTTTTTAATCCCATGTCAATTTAAATCAATTAATGCAAGAGAATAGAATAAAAAATCTAACTGTCCCAGCCTGGGCTCGAACCTGGATCTCCTGCTAACCGGGCAAGCTCGTTATCCTATTATGCTACCGAGAGAGTCAGATAACTTATTAAATTCCCAGCAAAAGTCCCTCTCGACACTAGTGCTACTAAGCACACTTACTCAGGTCGTCTCCTCCTCATCAACTCATCCTGCCCTCATCTTCAAAAAATAAATGCGGCCAAAAATTCTACATTTCCACTACCCAAACCAAGCCTCTCTCCCAAAAGAATGACCTTACTTTCTGTTCTCTTCTTTATATTCTCAAACTTTCTAAGAAAAAAAAATCCCTTAGAAAAACTTGGGCTTTTAAAAGTCACCAAACTTAGGCTTGCTTTTTCCACTAATAACTAACTTAAATCCATTTACACCCAACTCATAGACACCATCCCCCATCCTAACAGAACCAATGTTGTCTACAAAATACTTTGTTCCACTACTAATTGCCATGGTTCATACATTGGTCAAAACAAGAACCAAATTTCCCGTAGAATCAACAATCACAAAAAAAATGACATTCACAAAAAAACAAATAAAACTTCTCTCACAAAACATGTCATTCACAAAAGACATACATTTGATGTTGATAACATTACCATTCTTTCCACCGAATCCTATGAATACAAATACCTTAATAGGTAATCTAAAAACCTCACACATTAACTTCAACACAATCCAGTTAACGACAGAACTGACATAAAACAAATTTCTTTAACGTAGTCAAAAGGGAGGTGCAGAAAAATGTAAAGCTACATATCTTCAAAGCTGTTTACCTACCTACCCTCCTATATGGAAGTGAAAGTTGGGTACCAATAGACAAGCACCTAAGCAGAGTTACTGCTGCGGAAATGAGATACCTCCGTAAAATAGCGAGCCGAACCAGAAGAGATCGTGTCAGGAATGATAAGATTAGAGAACAGCTCCCTAAAGGATAACCTTGAAAAAATACAACTTAGATGGTTTGGACATCACTGCCAGATGAATGAGGACCGGGACGCCAGAAAATACTTTGAGGCCAGACCAACAGGGAAACGTCCCAGAGGTAGACCCAGAACTCAATGGACTGACTACATCTCAAGTGTAGGAGTGAAGAGAGGAAAATATTGGAATGCCATGAGGGCGCTGGCTCGGGATCGGGAGGCTTGGTTTGCCTGGACTGAGGCACCTCTACGCTGAAAGGCACTAAGGAGGAAGAGAAAGAAGAAGAAGATATTAAAATAGTTTATTCATAAGATAATTGGGGTTACCATCAAACCCCCTTTAGTAATTTTAAATTAGTCTATAGACATAGCATATTTATAAATTTAAATATCTAATTTAGTTTTCATTTTAAAAAAAACCTTTGAAACTAAGGAAGTTAAGGTGCTGAGTTTTGTTATATTCCAAAAATAATTTATTCTTTAAGGCTGATTGGACTAGGTCTTTCATGTAATTTCGAGTTAGCCAACTTAGAAATATATTTAAAGGTCAAAGATCATTTTTTTTAATATTTTGGTTTTGATTTATTCATACCATGGGAAAAGGAGGCTGGGGTTGAGCAGGAGAAGGGCTCTTGGCTCCAGTATGCTGCCTGATGGGTGAAGTTCCTGGATGCTTGGTGTAGTAGTCAATTTTCTTGTCGGCAGCCATGATACCACGCGTTTTTCCACCCCCTCCATCATCACCTGCCTTTCTTTTCCGCTTCCTCTCCACCCGGCCCCCTCCTCCGCCCCCACCACCCTTTTCTGGAGTGATGTTCTCGGCCTCTTTGTCACTATGAGAAGAACCTAAAAACACAAAGATTACATTTTTTTTTTTTTTTTTTTTTTTTTTTTTTTTTTTTTTTTTTTTTTTTTTTTT
>KZ809273.1:24302-73118 GCA_000696205.2 Oncopeltus fasciatus | reverse complement strand
TACATTGTAAGCCATCTTCAGGGCTATCATGAAGATGAGAGAGGACGTCCTGTCCCTAAGAATGTCCAGTCATGGAAATGTGAACTTAGGGACAGGACGTCCTCTCTCATCTTCATGATAGCCCTGAAGATGGCTTACAATGTAAGCCGAAACGTTGGCAGATAATCCTTTATTAAAAAATACATTTTTTAAATTTGTGTTTTTTGGATCTACCTTGACCGAACCCCAACTAAAATCATCTCAGAATAATATCTACGGTCAACAAACTCTCCTTTTGTAAATAGATAGAAGAGCAAGATCATCATATTTTATTATTTTAACCAGACGCTCTACTCTGTATTTTTAATTTTACGGGTTATAAGACCCCCCTGAAAAAAAATTAATTTGTGAACGGGGACATTGATCCCTGGGGATAGATAGATGGATGGCCATCTTGTCCATCCACGTACCGACAAATCAACCCAGCTGTTTTTTTCGTCTAATATATTTTTGTACTCTCACATAAAATTATCAGGAGAAAAGCTTAAATAAAACCAAAAATTATATTTGCTTACATATTGCAATAAAAGAAAAATTTCATTAAATTTATAATTTTAACATAATAGAATTTAATCTCTATAATAATTAATTTAAATTGTAATAAACCGGAATATCTCCGGAGCCGAAAATGTTACTCCCCTTATGAGTCACTATAAGGTAGTCCAGTTCTTTGAATGGTTTTTTAGTTCTCATCATTCCAGAATTTCTCTTTTCGCCCAAAATAAACTTTTTATATTTTCAAGGGGTACTTAAAGGGCACCCCTCCCGGTCATCATTAAAATAGTTTATATATATATATCNNNCCCCCCCCCCAAAAAAAATAAATTCCAGAGCCAGCCTTAGTCCTCGGCTTAAAAGATACAATTTACTCCTATGCCCATTCGAATGGGAAATCTGGTTAGTGTACGCAGGGTCCCTGCTAAGCTGGTCCCAGCTAATGCAGACCGTGACACACAGGAGGCCAAGCAGACATTACTGTCTGTAATGTCTAGATCATTCTAGTTCGCCAAGGTTACAGGACATTTCATTTTGAAACCTTCGGCGCTCCTTGAAAAGTAATTCCGGTGCATGCAGATTCTGATCTTCGTTATGCAGTCTTTTTCTCGAGGAAACATCACGGTCCAATCGATGGCTCGAGCAGGTAGGGTACTAAAATCAGTCGCTTACTTACATATACATATTCTTAAGGAAATAATAAAAACGATAATTTAGGAGATCATTGAAACATGGCAATCAGTTAAAATTTCACAATACTTTTTTTTTTGTGACTCATGTTTTCATAAAGATTGTAGTTAACAGTTATTTACATTAAAGTAAGATTCAAACACAAGGTGATCAATATAACCTACAAAAAAAAAGTGTTACATTTCTTCATTTTGTTATTGTAATAAACGAAAGCTAAATTATACAAAAATAATATCTTGTTCTGCTAACGAAGAGAAATGGACTGGAACGAGCTCAATTTAATATATCATAACATTTTAATAATAAGAAGAGATGATATTTTACAACTATTGGTGCAAAATAAAAAAAATTACCTTAAATCCTCTTTTACTAGAGCCCGAAATTTCGCCACGAACAAGTACTTTTTTAAAAATTAACGTTGAAATGAAAACTCCAGACATGAGAAAATTAAATGTTTCAATTATAAGGATATATTAATGAATCAAAGATTACCAATGAAGATTCTTGCATCGTATTTATTTTAAATCATATGTAAAATATAAGTCCGTCACGCAGGAGCTGCGTAAACAGATTTCCCAAGTTTAATAACATCGCATATGCCACAGAAAGAAGGAGCGCTTAAACTAAGTAAATCAACTTTGCTCTGTACTGGAAGGAGGAGTGGAGAGTACTCAGCCACCGTAGTTACATTTCCAAATATTTTGTTCAATAAATATTATTCGTGAAAATTTTATATTACTAGTTTTTGCACCTATTTTTTACAAAAAATTTTAAATTTTTTTTTACAAAAACAGTTTTGAGCTGTCTTTAAACCCCTCTATCCCTTATCCGATTTCAACCGTAATTCATAATTTAAAAATCTTATAATGAAAAGCCTAATTACCTGGATTGGTTCCAATATTTTAAAAACTAGAAGATCCGCCCAACACTCGAAATTGCCCTCTTACAGAACTGTTGCATTAGGTTTGTCTTCGGCTCACCCAGGAATTCCCGGGTACCATCCAACTGTGTACAGACTTAAAGTGGTTCTTTTATAAATATTAATTTGGTTGTGGTTTATTTTCTTACGTAAATTTTAAACAATTAATGCGAGGGAACAGAATAAAAAATCTATCTGTCCCAGCCAGGACTCGAACCTGGATCTCTAGTTCCCAGGAGTGTTCAGAGGTACGGGGTACGGGATCTAGTGTGGCGTGAACGACTGAGGAGGTGAACGTAAAGGAGTTCATAAATGCAAGAAGGAGAATGTGTGGAGACAGTATTATAAAGGACGTAACCAAGGAAGTAAAATCTGCGGTAGGAAGGAGAGAACCACTTTAAACTTTTCTCGTGGGTTAGGCTCTCGCTAATGTGTTGGGAATTTAATAAGTTATCTGGCTCGTCCCGGTGGTGCAAGTGGTAACATTCGAAGTGAAGTTTAAGTTTGTGTACTTTTTTTTTTTTTTTTTTGCTGTGTTAGCCTCCCTTGCAACCACTTAGGGTCATTGGAGGGAGGGGCTATCTACAGGTTGCCACCCTATTTTAAACATCCATGGCTCAGGACAACCTTCTATATTATAAATAAAAGATTGACCTGGGCGGGATTTGAACCCGCGGCGTCAGGATTGCGAGACCCGTACGGATCCCCTGAGCTATCCCGGCGCCCCTGTGTACTTTTTAAACAATTAATGAGAGGGAACAGAATAAAAAAATCTATATGTCCTCGCCAGGAATCGAACCTGGATCTCCTGCTAATGATAGATTTTTTTATTCTGTTCCCTCTCATTAATTGTTTAAAATTTACGTAGGATAAAAAACCACAACCAAACAAAATATTTATAAATTAAAATTTAATAAAGTAAATGACGAGAGTCGACAAAATGTATGACAATGTCAGCTACTTCGAGTTTAAGTCGAAGTTCTCGTCTTTCTCGTAAGTTAGGCTCTCGCTAGTGTAGAGGGAGTTGAATGAGATAACTAGCTAGTCCTAGTGGTGTAAAGGTTAAGCACGCCGGCCCGGATAGCAGAAGATCCAGGTTCGATTCCTGGCGAGGACAGATAGATTTTTTTATTATGTTTCCTCTCATTAATTGTTTAAAATTTACGTAGGATAAAAAACCACAACCAAACAAAATATTTTTAAACAATTAATTAGAGGGAATAGAATATAAAAAAACTATCTGTCCCAGCCAGGAATCGAACCTGGATCTCTTGCTATCCGGGCCGGCGTGCTTTATAAAATATTTTTAAGTTTGTGTTTTCGCTGAATGTATACTTCACATTGCATTTTTTTCCTAAACTGGTTATATACTCTTTGCTTCTTCTTTTTTTTTTTTTTTCGTTATTAAATCTCTTTTGTTGAAGTGCGATCAAAGTAGATTTTTAAAAAATACATATTTTAAAAAATGAGTGTTTTTTAAAAACACTCTCCATTTGTTTTTGTTTTTTCTTTATTTTTTCTTTTTTCTTTCCCCTATCATAGTGCCATAGATTATTAACTTATCAGCCTCAAGGAAATGGTATTTTTGTTTAAGTATTTATTTAATTTTCACCACTTCTTTTTATAAATAATTTTTGTTTCATTTACTTATATTAATGTATATTATTTGAGCCGGAAATGGCATTTTGTAAAATTCACCTTAAGTTATTCAAGGGGACTCTTTTAGTCCCAGAATAAAGTTTTTTTTCTTTCTTTCAAGAGAAGAGAAGGCGACCGACCAATCACACTCTCTCAAATTAAATAGAAACTATACCCCCAGGAGATCACGAGGCCATCTTCGAGTCGACGGGGAGGGTTGTAGGGGTTGGAGTTGGAAGATAAGGTCTGTACTAGTGGATTAGGATGGAATGGCAGTTTATTGTGGAAAAGGCTGAAGCGGGAAGAAATTAGATCCTGAACAAAAGGAATATTAAAGTCGTAGTGAAGAGAGGAATTGGACAAGTAATAGGGAGCATTTGCGATTATTTGGAGGGTTTTGGATTGAAAGTACTGGATTCGTTGGATGTTGGAAGGCTTGGCGGCACCCCAGATTTCTACCCCGTAAGTCCAGATTGGTCGTAATAAGGTTTTGTAGAGCGTCAGTTTGTTTTTAATCGTAAGATTGGAGTTCTTGTTCATGAGTCCGTATAGAAGTCCATATCGTCGATTGAGTTCTTGTCTTTTAATTTTAGTGTGTTCGCCCCATGTAAGTCGTGAGTCAAGATGGAACCCAAGGTAACGAACGGAATTTGAATGTGGTAAAGGAATATTGTTAAATTTCACAATTTCAGGGAAGTCTTTCTTCCGCAGTTGGAAATTAACTTGAACGCATTTTTCTTCACTGATTTTTATTCTCCATTTGCCACACTATTGTTTAACTTTTTCGAGGTGATCTTGTAGGTTTTTAGAAGCAGTTTTAGGATCGGGATGGGAGAATAGGATAGCTTTGTCGTCCGTAAATATAGCTAGAAGGGTACTTGGATGAGTAAGGATGTCAGTAGTGTACAGAATAAATAGGATAGGTCCAAGCACACTACCTTGAGGAACTCCCGCTTCCACTTGGTAGAAATCGGAATAATCTAATATTATCTATTTAAGTCACTAAAAAGAGATGTATTTCATTTAAAGCTTTTATTGAAGAACAATAAATTTTAAAATAATAAAAATAAATATATTTGGTTAAGAAAAAAGTATAAGATAGTACATATCAATAGTGCAATTTATACACGATAAGAGATTTGGTCAAAGGCATTGTTTATTTTTGATAGCTACTACCTGACCTACATACACGCGCGCACTTGAATAAGTGATATATGGATGTGTAGTTAAATGGAGTGAGTGTATACATGTAATGTAATGTCTGACGGCCTAATTCTAAATAGTTTATTTTCTAGTTAACTGCGAATTGAATTACCACTTGCTATGCTATTTTATATTAAAAAAAAAAAAAAAAAAATTGGGAGCTATAGAGACTTGAAAATATTATTATGAAGGGCCGGATTTGGGTTATTTTTATAATTCTTAATGACCTTATAGTTCTTAATATATTTTTTTAATGATAATAAATGTTATATTTTCTATTTCTTTAAAAAAACCTCCAGTAGGTTAATATTTTGACAATATGTTTTCGCTTATTTTTCATTTCAGAGTAAAAATAAACATAAAAAGCTTTTTATTTACATTATATGTAATATCTATTAAATTCAGATATGAACGCACATATTTACCACTTAAAGATATTTTATACAATTTAATGTCTGTAATATTATGTGGGTTACAAATAATTTCTAAATGATGCACTTATAAATCAAAGGTGGTACTTTGGAATACTGAACAAAAGGGATGTTAAGATCGTGGTGAAGGGAGGAATTGGATACGTAATAGGGAGCATTTGCAATTATTCGGAGGGTTTTGGATTGGAAGGACTGGATTCTGACTGATCCAGGGTTGAGGACTGATTTATTTTAACTCAACAAGACTAGTGTACTTCAAGAATAAGAACATCTATTTACAGATTTAACAATAATAAATCTAAACATCTATTTATAACTGGTTATATAACCAGGCTTTAATAGAGAACACTTAAAATTACTACTGTTTTTTAAGTAATTTAGTAATTTAAAATATTAGATAATACTATAAGCAATAAGATGAAACATTTCTACGCCCGCACTCACTACACACGATACCACAATATTTTATGGTATACTATGGTATGTAGTACTATTAAAATATCTTTAAGTCTTGTACTTATATAATCATAATTTTCTTAACTATGCATTATTTATTTAAATCAACTGTATATATACTTCGATAAAACTTATTATGTAGTACATTTATAGTTACGTGTGTGTGTTCGCAAGTGTATGTATGCGCTACGGTATCTAAAAGTTTTTTGTGGGTTTTTTATATGCCACATTGTAGCCTCTACCAGACTATACATAGGTTCCACTGAGATATTTCATTGAAGAATAGAAGAGAATGTTCTAGTTACGTCAAGACACGCTCAAACAATGCAAAGAATTGATCTACAAGCCATTAGCATATGCAAATCATATGCCCTATTTATACTTTTTCCACAAACCGTTCGTTCCTTTAACAAATATGAAACCCCAGAAAATATATAAATTAAATACCTATAATAATTATACCTATAGATATTATAGAATAATGCTATTTAACTAAAAAATATGGTATGGTATAGAACGCAATAATTTAAAAAATAAATTTCCGAACTTTAAATTTCTCCACCATTTTTACGAAAATATATATCAAGAAAGATATTTGAAAATGTTTGTAGACTATTATAACGAACCTCTCTTTTTGAAATACAAATAATAATAATTTTATGATATAATAATGTAAATCATATAGTTTTTTTGTTTTGTTTTTCTTATGAAATTGTATTTCAGCAGCTCTAAAGCAGTCGTATTATGTAAGCCGAAACGTTGGGATACAATAAAAAAAACACAATTTTGTTTTTAATTGTATTTTTTTGATCAACCTTGACTGAACCCCAACAAAAATTCCCTACCAATAATCTTTACCGTCAAAAACTCGCCTTTTGAATTTATATATACATATTATATATNTATATATATATATATATATATATATATATATATATATATATATATACTTTTTAATGTTTGTTGTATACAATTTTTAAATTCTATATATGAAGGTAGTGTGAATGAATCTGGAAGATCCCCTCATCGGGAGGGCCGAGGGTGAAGGAAAGGGAGGGGGGGGGAGACAGGCGTCAGACGGTGGGTGCCCTACAAACCCCCCCCCCCACAGATCGATTCTGACTCCCTACTACTTCCCACAACAGGTCTCCTCGCCACCATGGTGTGAGACGCTTACCTAACAAAGAGGAGTACCGTCTTTCCTGACTGCTAAATATACTCATTTTTTATTAGATTTTTTTTTGGGGGGGGGGGGGTCGGTCGAGGTAGGTCAAAATTAAAAATGTGCATTTCTTAAATTATCTGCCAACATTTCGACTTGTAGGCCGTCTTCAGGGCTATCATGAAGGCGAGGGAGGACGATGTGTCAACAAGTTCCTATTTGTGTGTGATAAGGCTTTGTTTACATATCCAATAGGATGATGAAACCTGGAAAATTTGCGAGAGTAATAAACAAACTTATTCTCAAAACAAACTTATTCTCGTCTTTCTCGTAAGTTAGGCTCTCGCTAGTGTAGAGGGAATTTAATGAGATACCTAGCTAATCCTTGTGGTGTAACGGCTTAGCACACCGGCCCGGATAGCAGGAGATCCAGGCTCGATTCCTGGCGAGGACGGATAGATTTTTTTGTAGAGATAGATAGATTTGTTCCCTCTCGTTAATTGTTTATTCTCAAAAGGTTTCACAGAATTAATGTATTTAACGAAGAAATTTGAATAATTCAAGTAATTAACATTATGAAGCAGAACAATGTTATATGAGCTCTTTCATTCGGGTTAGACTCTCTCTTGTTAACCGAACTGGGCTAAAGGAATTGGCAAGGAGACTGTGGTAGATGTAACGGAAACCTACAAGTTCATTCCTCACTTACTTGCCACAAAGTTATCACTGAAAATTGTCGTTCACGATTCACAATCCACTTACAAAAACTGCTAATTTTCAAACATGGGAAAAAGCAATCAATGCTATGTGTGGCAATATAACATATCTATTGAAAAGCACAAAATAAATAGAATTGTTACTACTTTATAATACAACAATACTTAAATTTGAGATTAATAAAAGGCAGGAACTTCCCTAAGAAATAATAATAATAAATAAGACGTATATTTTAATTTCTTGTAAGGATTCAACCAATAGTTAAGATGTTTCATTTACAATTAGAATTCATACCAGATCTAATACTATTAATAATCCACAAAAGGCTTTCCTATTATAATTCATTGAAATGTTATAATTTGTTATAAAATTCAAAGTTGTTGTTACAATATTAAAATATCTTAATTTTTTATAACTCCTCAGGAAATATTCCGACACAAAACTATTTCCTAAATGAGAAAAACCTCCACATAATCCTTCATCCTACCGTCCTATAAGTCTCCTTCCTACACTTTCAAAGGTATTCGAAAAAAAATCAGTTAAAACGAATGATACCTTCAATTGAACTCTACAATATCCTCCCAAATCATGAGTTTGGCTTACGACGCAAGCACTCTACTGTCCAGCAGGTATTTCGCGTCGTGCAAAGAGTACTGCCCAGGAGCTTTTTTGGATGTTTATCGAGTATTTGGTAGAGTCTGGCACAGTGGTCTTTTGTTTAAACTGAAATCCATACTTCTTAGTAACACATAACTTGTCCTTAAGTCTTACTTATCCAACCGTTTCTTTAGGGTTCGGCAAGGATTAGATTACTCCGATTTCTACCAAGTGGAAGCGGGAGTTCCTCAAGGTAGTGCGCTTGGAACTATCCTATTTATCCTGTGCACTGCTGAAATCCCTACCCATCCAAGTACCCTCTTAGCTCTATTTGCGGACGACAAAGCTATCTTATCCTCCCATCCCGATCCTAAAACTGCTTCTAAAAACCTTCATGATCATCTTAAAAATATCAAACAATGGTTTGGCAAATGGAGAATAAAAATCAATGAAGCAAAATGCGTTCAAGTTAATTTCCAATCGCGAAAAAAAAACTTTCCTGATATTTTGAAACTAAACAATATTCATAAATATTTTGTTTGGTTGTGGTTTTTTATCCCACGTAAATTTTAACCAATTAATGAGAGGGAACAGAATAAAAAAAAGCACACCGGCCCGGATAGCAGGAGATCCAGGTTCGATTCCTGGCGAGGACAGATTGATTTTTTTATTCTGTTCCCTCTCATTAATTGTTTAAAATTTACGTGGGATAAAAAACCACAACCAAACAAAATATTTATAAATTAAAATTTAATAAAGTAAATGACGAGAGTCGACAAAATTTATGACAATGTCAGCTACTTCGAGTTTAAGACGAAGTTCTCGTAAGTTAGGCTCTCGCTAGTGTAGAGGGAATTGAGTGAGATAACTAGCTAGTCCTTGTGATGTAATGGTTTAGCATACCGGCCCGGATAGCAGGAGATCCAGGTTCGATTCCTGGCGAGGACATAAATTTTTTTATTCTGTTCCCTCTCATTAATTGTCTAAACAATATTCCTTTACAACACTCACCTAATCGACAATAAGGACTCCGAAACAGACTCATGAATAAGAACACCGATATTATAACAGAAAACAAACAAACAAAACTTTACTACGACCAATCTGGGCACACAGTGTAGAAATCTGAGGTGCAGCCACAAGAAAAAAATAAATTTCGGACAAATATCATTACTTTAGAGAAATAATATACTACACATATCACAGCAATAAAGTACAGAAAATATAAGTACAAATCTTGATTTGAAAAAAAAAAAAAAACTAATTTAAAAAGACAGCTCAAATTTGAAATGACAGTGGAATTTGTGAGTCCAATATTTCAGAGTTTTCATTTGGCGCAATGCTTCAGTTAAAAATGGCAGATAACTCCCTAATTCCTTCGAGGGCTAAATATAGTTTATTCCTAACAATCAAACGCACTCGAAATCCAATGTAACTATTAACGAGACGATGAAAAAAAAATAAAATAAATAAAAACCATACTAACTGTTCACCTGAGGTATTCTACTCAAAAACATAGCCAATTGAAAATTAAATAGTACGGATAGTAATTAGGAATCATTTTGTTTTCCCTATTATTATTCTATCATATATAATGCGGACAATGGCCACCAGAGCTTAGGGAGGTCAGACGAATACTTTTCTAATATATAATTGATCATTGGAGTAGATTAACGCCAAAAATTTATTTTTTAGGACTTCTTACAATTACTTTTTAATTCAAAGGAATTTTTGTAAATTAGCAAACACATGAATCTTAGTAAAGAAACAAAACCCGCATTGTTATTACAGGAAACTCTATGGGAAAATTAGTGATAATAAAAGTACTCTCAATTAGTGAAAATATTAACAACGAATATCTAAATTCGATATAAAAAACAGTAAACTATTAATTTTTAAGTGTAACTAACATTAAAGTAGAATATTACTGACACGATAAATAAATCGTATTTGTACCAAACTACTGAATTATCTTAAAATAAATAAACAATTAAAATATAAATATATATATATATACATTATAATACCATACATTATATTATTATATTACTTAATATAACGTAATAAACAATCTTATTTTCCTAGCAAATTATTTTTTTAAAAACGACTGTAAGATTACAGATAATAGGATTTCATCTTTCGTCCAATACATCTTACATGCTAACCCGCAATGCACGAGTGTAATGTTGGTGTGCTCTCGTTGTCCCGCTTAGTGTTTGGACCTCGTCCTCTACCTATACTTCATCGTCTGTAGAAAATAAAAAATACACATTTCTTAAACCGAATCTTATCCTTAAATTGATAGTTTATTTGGTAAAATAAATTATGTTATCGACCTCAATACTGCCAATCAACCTAAAAATTTGGTACTTTACACAAGAAATGCAAAGGGAGCCAGAAAAAATATCTTACTACCTCAGGCGGGACACGAACCCAGGTCTCCTGCTTTCCAGGCAAGTAAGCTACCAATACACCACCGAGGCAAGCTAGATAATCTAACTCCCCACACTTTACTCCGAGTCTAAACCCCCAAGTAAGGAGAATATATCGTCTTATAACTAGACTACCTCGGTTGTGTAGGGGTCAGCATACTGCCCGGAGGGCAGGAGATCTGAGTTCGAGTCCCGGCTGAGGTAGTTAATTTTTTTTTCTGGCTCACTTTGCATTTTTTGTATAAAATTTAACGTGGGATAACATACCACAACTAATATCATTATTTATTTGGTACTTTACGTATAAAAGCCATAGACATGAAAACCAGAACAACAATTGTCTTTTTTTTTTTTTTTTTTTTTTTTTTTTTTGTGGATCAACTACCGAGGTTATTAGCATATGCCCCAAAATTTTATTTTCTTAAATATTTAGGATTTTACATGCCTGTTTAATAATATTATTTAATCGCAACCATTCAAATTAACCTTCTGGAAAGAATCGCAAGCCAAACGGGACTGAGGATCTCAACAGAAAAGACCAAATTCATGATGAACTCCAAAGATGGGCCACAATTTCTGGAAACAGAGATAGGACGAATCAAAAGGGTCAAAAAGTTCAAGTACCTTGGTGAGACCATACAGGCGAATGGGCTAGAAAAGAATGCAATGGAAGATCGGATCTCAAAAATGGCGAGAGCATATGGCTTGACAAAGAATATCTACAATAAGAAGTGCTTATCCTGGAATGCCAAAATAAAACACTACAACACTGTGGTTAAGACAGAATGCCTATATGCCAGTGAATGCCTGTCCATGAACTACAAGCTGGATAAACTAGAGGTCTTGGAAAGAAGAATCCTCAGAAAAATTATGGGCGCTGTTCAAACCGAAAGTGGATGGAAACTTCGAAGTAATGAAGAAGTTTACCAGAAAGTAGAAAGAATCTCCGAAACTATGAAAAAGAGGAGGTTGATGTTTCTTGGACACCTATATAGAATGGACCAAAATAGACTTACTAAACAGATATTTGATTACTTCTGGAGAAAGAAAACCACAACAACATGGATTAAGGAAACAAAAACGGACATGGAAAGACTCAATATCTCAGAAGATCAACTGTTGGACAGAAATATATTTAGGAACACAGTGAATAATTTGGAAGGGATTCAAGCCGCACAAAGATCTAAGAAGACCGGAAGAGCCTGGACAGAGGAACAACGGAAGCAGGCCAGCGAACGCATGAAGGAGTATTGGACACAAAGGAAACTCCACACCAAGAAAAAGAAATGAAGTTGTAGCGTGATCCTAAGTGGTCAATTCGCTTGTAAAAAAAAAAAATATTATTTAATACAAAAATTTGTGAAAATTAAATTGAAAATAATGTTAATTTGAAAATTACCCATTTCAGATACAAATCATAGCGATGCGAAGAAAACTATTTGAATTAAGAATTCGAATTTAACTCTCAGTCTGATAACGCATAGTTAACACCTTTTAAAATTAAGTTTAAAATTGTCTCTTTAAATTAATTTTAAAAGGCAAAAATTAATTTTTAATTTTAAAATTTAAATTTATTGATTTCATAATAATGATGAAATATATCACTAAGACACACGACTCATATATGTGTGTGTTTTAGTGTGCGCGCGTGAAATCACACACACAAAACACACAATTTCATGGAACATAATAAAAAACACAATCCGCAAATCAAATTAATGGAAAAGGTTTATTTGGTTTCCTGTGAAAGTGAAGAGAATGAATGATTGTTTAACGTTAATCACATATTCGTTGAGTGCGAAAGAAGAACTTAGTGTAGCTATGTTGAGAACACGTAACAGATGTAACTGAAGTTATTTGGGCAAATTAAATGTAGTCGAAACAGAATAGCGTAATGGCTGGTCATATGCTAACAATATATGTATGTCAGAAAGCAAGCAAGGTCGAGCAGGACCTACAGCCATTCCGTAACATACCTCTCGTCAAACCGCACCACTAAGAAATAGTTGCAGAGACTTGGGGAAGGCCTGAACCCAATTCATAAATAACCTAAATCATGATAAATTATCATTCCAATACTTAGAAAATACATTACTATTATCTATCCCAAGATAAATTCTTAGAGGAGATATGTATTGTGACGAAAAAGGAAGAACAGTTCTTCCTCAACTTCACCTCGCACTCGAAAGTCAGGAAATACGCCCAAAGAGAATCTCTTTTTTTCTTTAGCTTTTTTTGTCTTCCAAAATAAATCAATGAATCTTTCTCATGAATTGGCACAAAATGTTACGAGGAACGTGCGAATGAAATGTACTCTATTTAGACAGCTCGCGCGTGACTAGAGCTAAGCAGAAGACTAAGCGTGACAAAATTAGTTGACGTTAATGCAGGCGTTGCAAAGAAAACAGGTATGCCCCCCCCCCACCACCAAGGGGGCCAAGGGAAGGAACGCGGTGGGGGCCTCGACCTTTGGAAACACAGGACTACTACCTCTCTCCTGTCAGATAATCCATCCCCTTACTCTCAATAAATAAATTCAAATTATTATTATAGACAAATTAAAAAATATAACCTGAATTAATAGCATTTTTTTTTTCTTTTTTTATGCTAGTGATTTTCCCTATTAAAGTAAAAAAATACATTTTTAAATAAATCAGGTGTAATTATGTTTTCAATTAATAAAACATATAAATTACACTAAAATTATTCACTGTCTGCATAGAGAACGCAACCTTAATAAGAGGTATTTTCTTCCAACAAACTAATAAACAGTAGACGGAAAGTGTTATTGATTTTAAAAACAAGCTGCGATTTTTAGCAATAATTTATTTTCTTATATATTTAATTATCTATTATAATAGGGATTTTTCGATGATATTATTAAGTCTTGAAATAGCTACAAATTGGAATAAAATTATTGAAAGTATGTGAATTTGAAATTAATTATTTCATGAAATAATTATGTGTGCACGACGAAAAGAAAAGAAGTATTTTCAACATTAGACAAGGATGAAGGGCCTGAGGTCAATATGTGTAGTCATCTGCATATTTTAAAGATTTCCACCGTTTTAGGGCGGCCTAATTCTCCCCACATTCAATTAGGCCGCAAGACAATTGAATATGGGGAGAACCTGTTGGGTTCAACAACACATTTCATAGAAATAAATTATAAAATTGGCAAAGTTTATCGTTTTACAATTTTTATAATTTCCATAGCTTTGTTAGTTATGAATAGAATAAAATAAGACAGTTGATTTATTACATTTTTTAGACACGTGTTTTCTACGATAAAAAGTATCAATTAACGAGATAAGCCAAGGGCTAGGGCGAAAACAGCGAGGGCAAAATGCCCTAAAGGTTCGAGCTAGTCTGGGTCGTTCCTAGATCGATACTTGAAACAGTTTCAACGTCACGAGTTATTGTAAACCCCCTTAACCCTCAATTCAATCCCTTTTGATTTGACTGTTCCTTTGAACAGATAGGCTCAAAATCTGAAAATTCGTTCATCCGTTTCCATAAAGTTCAGTGTGCATTGAAGAGAATTTTTAATTTTATATGAATTTCTTATTTAATGTGTATGGGAATGTAAAACGTCAAATTGTGAGGATAATGTTCACTTTCCGGATCGAATACAGTAGTTTATTCTGACGAGATTAAAAAATACGAAAAAAAATAATGAAAGGAAGATAAAAGTGGGCAAGTGAATTCAGGTAAGAGAGGCTGGGTCCTGACCAAACATGGGAAGGCCCAGTCTAGAGGCCTGCACTCTGACTCACTGCATCAGACTTCCAACGACTTGGTGGTGACGATAGGCGGGTGCCTCGAGGAAACACTCATCTTCAGGCGGTGCCGCCATACCCTCGTTTCTGCTTGCTTACTTTCCGCCCGACTAGAACGGGTCAACAAACACATATCTCCTTCAAATAATCAATGAATTTCCTCGGGCGATCCTGCAAATTATGTTAGTATTTGCAGTTAATCTACGAGGGCATTTGATTTTCTTAACGGCGAGACAATAAAGAAGTTTCATTAGAAATAGATAAAATGTTTACAGAACTAGTGTTTCTAAATAAATAAGAAAATAAAAGAGTATTCCAGCAATTTAAAATCTCGAGAGTAATATTAAAAAATATTTAAAAAAAACTTAAGAATGAACAGGAGAAGAAAATGCGAAGGCGAATGAAAAAGGCTGTGAAATAATTTCATTGGTACTCAGCCTGGTAGGCGGTGGGGGCAGCAAAAGATGTCCGCTACGCAGGAGATGCGTAGTACAAGCGGATTTCCCATAAGGGATGGATATAAACAAGGGTAAGTGAGGAACTAGTTCTGCAAAAGCTGGAGTGTGACAAAAAGTGGCTACGACCCCACAGACATTTACCCTCCACCCTGCCCGAGAAGGAGGAGTTGTGAATGTGTCTCTGGGGTCGCAGCCTTCTTTGGAAAAATTTGAAGGAAATAAACATTAGAGTAAACTATTTTTATTCTATTTAATTAAATTTAATAATTTTATTCTATTCCCTTTCATTTATTGTATAAAATTAACGTGGGAATAAATACCACTACTATTATCAGTATTTAAAAAAATAAATATAGGGTAAAAAAAAAACGAGGGTCTAATAAATAGCCGACAATGTCCTTCGAGCATAAGACGATATAATCGTCTTACTCGGGGTTTTAGACTCGGAGTAAAGTGCGGAAAGTAGAAGGAATTATATTGCTAACCTCGGTGGTCTAAAGGCTAGCATACCTGCACGGAAAGCAGGAGACCCGGGTTCGAGTCCCGGCTGAGGTAGTTAGATTTTTTTAATTCTATTTTCTTGCATTTATTGTATTATAGAATAACATTTACATTCATTACGTTCCATAAAATTATTCTTAACTCGAAGAAAAACGAAGAAATTCCGATGATAATTTTAAGTTCTTAACTGAATCCCCCCCCCNTTTTTTTTTTTTTTTTTTTTTTTTTTTTTTTTTTTTTTTTTTTTTTTTTTTTTTCTTTTTCTTTGCTGGGTTAGCCTCCCTTGCAACCACTAAGGGTCATTGGAGGGAGGGGCTATCTACAGGTGGCCACCCCATTCTAAACACTAATGGCTCAGGACAAGCTTCTATATTATAAATAAAAGATTGACCTGGGCGGGATTTGAACCCGCGGCGTCAGGACTGCGAGACCCGTACGGATCCCCTGAGCTAGCCTGGCGCCCCAATGGAAAGCCTAAATAAGAGATTTGGTTTTATATTTAAAAAGGAAAATTGGGCCTCTCTAATACTCAAAATTACATTTTCGAATACCTTTTTTAATAAGCACTTTTTAAAAATTATATTTTAAACTTAACTTTGTTTATTACATTTTCCTTGAGGATAATATTGACGAAAATTTGAACTTTCGTCACCCTTTTTGGGCCTTTTGGGCACCCTCTAAATTTTTCTAAACTTCCGAGGGTATGCAAAATAAGTTCCTTATTTTTATCTTTTCCAATGTAGGATCGAAGTTGATCCGTTGAAATTTTTCAAAAGTCACGAAATCCCGTCAAGGAACCAATTTAAAGAGGCTAGATTTACCTATGAGAAATTCGCTAATGTAGTATTAATTATTGTATAGAAGACTATCTAATTTAATGATATGAAATATTTGGGAGCACAATTAATGCAGCAGATAAAATACAAAATGGAGTACGATAAGAGAAATATTGACAAAGGAGATGAGACATCCGTAGTGTAGAAAGTACAAATATGAGAAAACCTGCCACCAAAAGTCCCTCCAACATCACTACGCTATCTGCTTTAGATTCGCACATAACATAATGAAATTATATAAAATGTTACTATAGATTTATTCCTAAAATTAGTTTAAAACAAAAAAAAATTTTAATGTTTAAAATAAAAAATTAAATATCCCATCAGAGAATCAAAATAGTGAGAAGTAGGTCAGTCAACTTCCAACTCAACCCTTAAGGTCGTGAATTAATTTACTAATTACTGCCTCAAAATTAATTTGAACTTTAGTAATTAATGGTAGAGGTAATATGAAATTCTTTATTAGTCTTTGGCAGCAAAATGCTACTTCTCGAAAATATCACCTCAGGAGCAAAGAGTTTAATATTTGTCGTATAACAGTAAATTACTATAAATAAATAATAATAAGCCATATTTTAAACATGCTTAAATTGTTTGATAATTTGTGAGTTAAGGTTGTTTTTTTTCGTTGCTGATTAATTTCATTATTACCAATAAATATCTCATTAGAGCACCACAGGCCATTTACCATTTGTATTTTTATTTATTTTTTTTTTTTTTAATAAGTTTCTGAAAATAATGAGGTCAGTATCAAGAAAGAATATTAACACTAAGAATAGGCAGCTGGATATTTGAAGAAAATGAAGGTTTCATTCAGGTTATCGTTTTGTTTTACTCCATTCCCAAGATGGCTGCACAGCAATAAGTAGGAACTTACATATGTCATTGAAGGACTATTCTCCAATATTTAGTGGGGCAATAAGCAATTCGGATAAAGAGAAAATCCGAACCATTTCTCTGTGCACAAGAATCAGTCAAACGAGAGCTGCGCATTCAACATGTTTCGTTAAAGATAGATACAAATACGAGTGAGCGAGGAAATTTACGATGAGAGTAAGGGGTATAGTTCACTAAAGTTTGCTCTTTAAGGAAGGTAGAGTGAGGAATGTGCTCATCCATCGTAGTTACATTCCTAAATACCTTCCTTAAGAAGAGTTTTTCCTAAAAATGGTGCGGTAGAATATAAACGTGAAACAATTACATCTCACACTTATTATATTCCAAAAACTGTTTCTTAACTCAAACAACAAAGAAGATATCACGAGCATTGATTTTGGATTCTTCTAAACCATTCAAGAAAAACCTAAATACCTATTTTCGCTTATATTCCTGACATCCACTCGGAATTATATTCTTCAAATATTTCTTAATACATATATATTTACTTATTTATTTTAGTAATATTATTTATTTTGTGGACTCTCGACACTAGTGCGGGGAATTTAATAACTTATCAGACTTGTCCCGGTAGCATAAGTGGTAAATGCACCGGCCCGGATAGCAGGGGATCCAGGTTCGAGTCCTGGCTGGGACAGTTAGATTTTTTATTCTGTTCCCTTGCACTAAAAATTATCTAAATTTACTAGATATTAATAAAGGAGAGTTTGTTGACCGTAGATATTATTCTAAGATGATTTTAGTTGGGGTTCGGTCAAGGTAGATCCAAAAAACACAAATTTAAAAAATGTATTTTTTAATAAAGGATTATCTACCAACGTTTAAATTTGTGTCTTTTGGATCTACCTTGACCGAACCCCAACTAAAATCATCTTAGAATCTACGGTCAACAAACTCTCCTTTTGAATAGTATATTTTATTTCAATTTTTAATAATTGCGGGCACTTGAGCGAGTACTCTCTCACACACACAACGGACCACGAATCTGGCTTCAGGATCGTTTAATATCTGTTGAAAATTTTCAAATGCCGCATGATGTATCATGGTAGATACTAAGGTGAATTGTTCTATCGCACTAGGGAGGGACCAGTTAATATAGTGGAGGGGGAGGGGGTTAATGAATGTGAACTAAAGAAGTGAAAAGTGTAATATTGGTGAAGAGTCGGTGGTGGGGGGAAGAGGAACGCCTTTCATTTGGTAAACAAGGATAAGCGAGAGGGTAAGAGAAGTCTCTGCCGAATGCCAGTTCTGACAGCAACCGGCAACACTGCGAGATCCGCCGACAGTGTAATGACAAGCTCCAATCTGTCCTAGAAGAGGACATTCTGGCGGAGCCGGCACAGAAGAGCAGACGTTGAGGAGGGAGGACACACCACATTAACCTTCCGTAGAGTGTCGGAAGGGAACCGAAGGCGTTTTTTCTTCGGAAGACCATATCCAACATTAGTCTCAGCATATTCTTCCTCGCTACTCCAATGGAAAGAGGGCTCTCTGGAAGGTTGCTAAGTGTAACCTTTCCCGTTTCGACTCTGCCAAACAGGGCGGGGCTTCCGGACCGAAAAGCGGATTGACATTCCCTTCCTCGAAGGGTGGGGTGGGGGCCACTGGAGGCGGTAGGTGACCTCTGAGGGCGGCGGCGGCCATATTGGACGTGCGGACAGAGTTAAATAGGCGGCTGCTCTCTGGGAATGCGAGGTTGCCGGATCTCGATCCCAGCTGTCCCCGCACAATGGCTAGGTAGCCCCGTCGTCAACCTGCCTACACATCCCTCTCCCCACCACTCCCCTTTAAAACAAACCGAAAAGGATTCAAGGCCTCATGACTCCAGCGGTACGGCGACATATTCAGACATACCGCATATCTTACACAGCAAGTCCTTATTAGAATAAACAAAATAAATAATCCTATCGTCCTAATCTTATGTATACCTTATAAGAAGAGATTTGGTCCATGAGGGCGAAGGTCCAAGCCTCTTCTGGGCCATAAACAGCTGTAAACAGCTCCCCTACAGAACAATCAATCAGGAATCTCGCTAATAAATTAGGCATGTAAACTGGGAAGGAGGAATTGGGGGTCCATCATATCTTTCCGAACCAGGGAGGGGAGGATTTCAAATATATAAAATAGACATGGAATAAGAAATAAATCGATAAATTTTTGTCCAAGATGATAACCTTTCGCTATTATCTCAAGTTTATAAATTGCTAATATAATTTCATTTTTATCTTCAGGGAGGTCCAACAATCTCCCCCTTCCCAGTAATTAACGCGTATCAAATATATTTAGAATTCGCATACAATTCTAAAATTAGGTTATGACGTACTAAATGCGGTTTAATAATAAGACGAAAAAGAAAAACGATAATTGAAGAATTAATTAACGTATGTATAAAGTAACAAATATTCATCAACCATTAGCACACATGTTTTTAATCACGAAATAGGCAATATTTTTTAAAGTAATTGAAAAAAGAAAAGAAAAGCAGTGGTAAAATGTAAATTCCTTTAGGAAAATAGAGAGAGGCGTAGGAAATACAAAGAGAGACTGGGAAAATGAAGGGAGAGACAGAGATAGTTGGGGAATAGTTAGTAGAATGTCTTTACTCACCCGGCAGCAGATACCCTGGTGGCTAGTGGGGCCGAGCCTAATGAAGTGTGGTGTCGGCCGGGCCCCGGACAAGATGGCGGCTGCAAGCTTTCAGATTCGGAGAGCAGTCAGCTGTAGCCTCCGACATTTAGCGTTCCCATCGATAAAGCGGACAAACCTCGATAACGGCGAAACCCACTCGTGTTCTTTCTCTGCGTGAATGCGTCGGCCATTTAATAGCACATTAGTGTTAATTTGAATGTATATGCCGTTGTGTGAAGCTACTGCGGAACGTTTGAGAGAGGAGATGGACTCTCAGAAGGTACAGATGTGGGCCCTACATCACAACTGACGTGTACACAGTTGCAGTGGGGAGGGATGCAGAGAGTTGGGATAGCATTGCTCGTAGGCTCGCCAACTGCACCAAGACGGCAGACAGAACCGGTCCTCTCTCATACGAAGGAAGGGACACGGATCTACAAACAGCGGCTTACGAGAAGGCTGGTTCCGCGCGCCCCACCAGAAATAGCCTGGATATATTTCAATGCGAGCTATTCTCGCGTGTAAACACTCAGCCAACGACTCCTTACAATCTAATACTGGCAACACAATACTGCCATAACCATTATCCCACAATCTCATATTAAAGTAAAGAATAAATTCATTTCCACGAATTTGAAACAAGAAGAAACAAATAAATAGACAGATTTAAAATTAAAAAAAAAAAACAGTAAAAGAGAGTAACACAAAACAGTTTTCTTCTGAAATAATTCGAAAGAAGGGGTCTTGCTCAAACCTTCAGATTTATTCAGCTCAATTAGTTCATAATCCGCGTTATAAAATAATTATCTAAAACATTATATTATAGAAAATTAAATTTTACGCCCACCGAGTCTAAATGTCCAACATTTAGAATCCGGTTCAATTTCTTTCAGGCGGAATAGAAAAGCTGTGGGTAAAAATTACTAGAGGCGAAGAGCAAAGCACTCCATTAGAATTCGATGAAATATGTTCGATGATCGAGACATCAAATAGCTCCAACTTTTGCAGATCAAATCGTCGGAAGTCTACTGAACCATTTACTTCTGTCATTCCAGAACAGGACATCAGCTCTGCAGATGTCGATACTGGTAAACTTCCATTTGCTCACAATTCGTGCCACAGAAAAATTAGGTACGGGACCTACGAAATTATACACATACTTAATGCTGAAAAACATTTTGCAAGAGAGTTTTTGTGTATTAATGCTCAACATTCATAAATTAAGTAAATTAATAGTGTGTCACTAACTGATGTTCCACTACAAGAACAGTAAACAACCGAGCAACTAATGCAGGTCGGAATGACTCGGATTTCTGTTCCATTTACCGTAACAACAAGAATTAATTAAACCATTATTCACGAGATGTAAATTAATTTATTACATACCTAATCAATTAAAAATTATAAAAAACCAATTAAAAATTAACTAAAACCTCTTGTGACTGCTCAAACATTCGCACAAAACTGTAGATACGACAGAACCACATCATGGAACACATATCAAGTGTTTTTACCCCTTTTCGCGTAGGTAAAATTTCCACCAATTTGCATATAAAAGCTCAAATATCAAATTCTGTGTCTCTTTCATAAATCATTATGCTAGAGAGCGAACATTTCATGAAGAATGGACGTAATATTTAATTTAGAGTAATAAAACTGAACAACCAGGTTTGTTTACGACTAACATATATATATATATAAGAGTTATGCAGTGAACTAGAAGAAATATAAGTGGGATTTACCTGAACGGTATAAATTTTACTTAATTGTCTAGTAGCTACAATTAAATATCTGTCTTAATGATATTTATTAAATAGCTTTTAAATTGTACATAAAAGAGTAACTTGGTTGTAGCTAGGGCAAAATTTGCACGTGCAATGGATTGGGAGACCACTTGAAAGAACAAAAACTTGAAAGAAGTTTTTTGATTTAGTCGGTTCAATGCAAAGTTAGAGTAATGATACACAGATTTGTTTATACAATAAATGCAAGGGAATAGAATAAAAAAAAAATCTTAGTGTCTCAGCAGGTACAGCAATGTGGAATTAAATACAACAAATACCACATTTATAAAACCGATTTGTTTAGTAAATATTTTAGGAGCTGCAGAGCGAAATTACAAAGAGTTAGGGCTGGGTGTTACCTATAACACCTATACCATAAATTTTACTATTTTTTTAAGCAAAAAATTGTTTGTTTTTGCATGAAAATGCAAAAATGAAGTAGCAGAAGGGAGTTGCAGAAGAAAGTTTAAGCACCTTCCAAAATATAAACGTAGCAACAAATATTCTACGGCTCCCCAAACACTCATCCGTAAAGAAACAAACAAACAACACGTTTCCGCTAAATCGCCCTCTTCCCGTAGTCACTTCTCAAATTGAGGACTTGTATCATGTTCAGGTTGTCTACACTAGAGCAATTCAGCAGAGAAACTAAAATAAGCAGCAGGTGAAGCAGACGCGGGGACACATTATCTGCTGAGGTGGGCGTAGTCCGACTTACAGAGTCAAATATCGACAATGAGCACTAATATTGCCCAATGGCGCACAAGATTAGAGGGTGCAATGTTTTCTCTCGTTACCCAGCTCTGACGTCATTTAGTATGGGTGTTCCATGCTTCACTCTGGCGGCGAATGGCAGAACTAATCCCTGTTGTATTGCGGGTATTGGTGTCTGTGTAGCAGTGCTTTTCCTTCCAACGCGAGCTGCTGATAGTAAACAAAATGGGGGGATAAAAGGAAACTCAAAACGTTATAAATTAACTGTTTCGTTTAAAAGAAGGATTGATTTTGTAACTATACTTCAATAGGGTCAAACATAACTCGAATTTTAGTTAACTCAAATTCACGTGAGAAATTAAAAAAAAAAAACAGACACAAATGAAAATATCACACAAAAACGACGAAGCGATGCACCTTTTCGACTCGAGTATTGCATACCATCAATAGCATTTTACGATAACAAAAAAAAAAAAAGAATATGTATGCTTTACAGGCAATTTCGTTTCACATGGGTGAGTTATTTATCATAAAAATTACGGACAAGAACTTCTCTTAAGACAAATCGCTCCACTATTGCACTTTGAAGTGTCTTCCAGGAAACCGTTAGGTAATTCTTGTTCTCAATGGGTTTTTTAGAGCATATCTTTCATCAGTAACTAAATTGATTAATTATTCAAATACTGATTGAACGAAAAAACTCTGAGCATTACATTTTTAAAAAATTTCAATTTCGAATATATATTAATATTTGAGACACTCTAAAAAAATGAAAATAATATTAAAAGCCTCATTGGATATGAAGAAATCCAAACTACTGATATTTTTTCTTCATTGAATCCTAGACCTTATGCATGATGTAACTAAAATTAATGTGGTAGCCAAAGCAAGTTTTAAATTTAAACAACTGGATTTGGAAAAACAAAACAAAAACAAACTATAGAATGGCACGTTAAAATGCAGTGGTTGTGTAAGACGAATCTTTCTTCAGCAATATTTGTAAAATCTTAATTCTTGCCGGTAAACACAAAATTTAATTGTTGTGAGAGGGGGGGGGGGACAATATTCTAAGCAGAGCAAAAAATAGTTCTACAAAAGTATTTTCATATCGTACGATTATTAATGCCTAATTAATGGTTAATGGAAACTGGCATTTAATATCTGTGAATGAGTGTAATAGCTCTCATGCCTTATATTCTCCGTCTTCATTGGTTTCTGTATATCCTCTCCAAACCAATGAAGACGTAGAATATAAGGTATGAGAGTTCTATATTCATTGGTGGTAGAAATAATAATAACCCTTTAGATTATTTACCTGAGTGTAATAGCTATTTAATACAATAGGATTACTGCAATGTGGGGGGAGGTTACATAGGTATAACCTGCAGATGTTTAATGCAGCCCTACAGTAAAATAATCCCAACATGTTTACATACAACAGTAAAACGGTATGTATTTGATACAGGAGTGACGAATCCGCTGAGTTTTTATATCTCAGACATTTGACTCTCACTGGTAAATACATCCCTAAAACTTGAGTTGACTGGGGGAGGGGGTAGGTATTTGTGCTGCACACGTTACATAATCTGGTGACTAAGAATCATTGTTCAACTGGAACGTACATTTCTAATGTCGACACTATTTAATATCTTCAGGAGTCGCAAACTTATTGATTAAACGAATTTATGTACAGGCAGGATACATTCCGGAAATTCGGAATTGAAATTTATTGACTCAATGTCTTTGAACAGCTATGCACTGATGGAGGAACCCGTATTGCAACCTTCCTTTGATATTCCTTTGATAGTATTCTATTTACAGAGCATTAAGGCATATTAAAACAAGTATTTCATTTTACATACGCAATCTTTATCATTCACTTAACTGACACACTTCCTGTTAAGTCAATTATATAGATTAACTATTCACATTATGTAAATGGTGTGCGGGGAGTAAAAATCTAATAAAATATATTTAAATTCAAATATTTATCAGTAAACAAAATTTCATTAATTTAAATACCGTAGGAAATAGTTTATTCACGAAACAATCTTTAAATATAGGATAATTTATGATTATAAAAGAATTTGAAAGCACAAAATAGTAAATCACTCGATAAATAACTCCTTATATGAACAGGCACACTTTTAAATTCTAAAATCCTTTTCAGAGTCCCGCCCTGAATGAATGCTTGTACAGAGAAGAAGATGAAGTCTAGTTCCGCGTCCAAGTCGGCACAAATGACAATACATAGATGCATTTATCAAGGCGGAGAAGAAGTCTAGTTACTTTAAGAACACAGAGAGAGAAGCACATACAAAAGCAGCCTACAAATGTACAGACGCGCGGTGCCGCCCGCCATTTACAACAGTCAGCTGACTTAATAATCAATTGCTTCTCGCAAAGTACGGAGTATGCACAGTAAGTACTCTCTTTGAGCAAGGGTAGGAGCACTCAAACTTGATGTAGCTCTTCATTTGATATACACTAAATCAATTACAAAATCAATTAATAATGTTCGAGACGGTTATGTTATTCATATAAATAAATAATTTCAAAATTTAAAACGCAATTTTATTCACATTTTCATTGTCATTAGCAATATTCACTAGCATTAGCATGAACTTCATTAGATAGAATGAAACATGAATTTTAAATAGATTTAGAAATAGTTAAGTATTATACATAATTAAATATTAATTAAGAATGAGTATAAATATGTATTATTATTAGATTCAGTATAGTATTCAACTATTTCTAAACCTATTTAAAAAACATTTTCACTCTAAAAAGAGAGCATAAAAGTGGACGCTAGACATAAGTGAATATTTCATGGTTTAATAATGTCGAGTATATTCGTGAACAAATAAATATGTAATTTGGAGGTTAATTTGTTGAGTGAGCGTCAAGTTTTGTGAAGATGGATTATATTATCAAGACCGAATTCCAGATAATCTCTTCAAAAATATGTAATCTTTATAGGTTTTGTTCGTTATAGAGTCGGAGAAATGATTATAAAATCCGAGAGGGAAATCAAAGGAGGAGTAAATTCCTGAAGAATAACACAAGAGATACATAGGAAAAGGTAGATCCAAAAAAAACACAAATAAAAAAATGTATTTTTTTAATGAAGGATTATCTGCCAGGCAGATAATCCTTCATTAAAAAAATACATTTTTTTATTTGTGTTTTTTTTGGATCTACCTCGACCGAACCCCAACAAAAATCATCTTAGAATAATATCTACGGTCAACAAACTCTCTTTTTGAAGATACATAGGAAAGAATAACTAACCGACTGAATCTGCCAATAAGAGAAGAGAAGCGTCCTGAGCATGCCGTCCATTGCAGAGACGGGCCGAGATCTGAGCACAGCCGGACATCGCCGATACACTCACAACACTTCCCACTGAGAATATATCACATGCCGGAGAGAGAGCGATTCAGGCACAAGCGCGGAGAGACGACCGACCGGCGAGAGCGACAGGCGCAGACTGGTGCGGGGAGCCCGGCCGCCAGCTGATCCCCCCACCACCGCCTCCCCGTTATGAATGAGAGACCGTAGTACGCACCCCCCTCCACTACCGCGCGGCCGGAGCGAGAGAGGGAACATAATTATTTCGCTCTCGCTCCCCCCCCTCATTCCGCGCTACGGGACTCCCTCTGTCGTAATGCACCACGCCGACGAGCAGCTCAAATCGGCTTCTGGCCCTCTCCTACGCTGAGAATATCAGCTGAACACCTTTATTTCGTAGAGACACATAACGTAGAGGACTATTTCCAGAGCAGCAGTACCACGACACATCTGTCTCTCTCTCAGTTTTCACAGGGAGAAACAGGGCGATGTAATGTTTTGTGTACCCTGAAGAGAATGTCTGTCTTAAAATGAATACATCTTATATCCCTTACACTCGTGCACCGGCATTCTTATCGAAATGCTACATCTCAGCAAAATATCCAATTTTAATTTGAAGTGAGGCCTCACCTAAATAATCATATTTGCAACATGTTTTATATAATTTACCTAGGGATTCCCTCAGCGCGCTGTATTAAGGAGGACGCTTCTACTTGAGTCTGAAGAAGATGAGAATCTGTGGTAGACTCTACTACCTGAACGCCGACTAAAGATAATTATAGCCACACGGACTCACTCGCATTGCAGGTCCCGATAGGGAGTGGGGGGGGGACCGTTAAACAGAGATCCGGCAACGTGGAAGAAGACGCCTGTCACGTGATCCCTCCTCTCCGGGCCCATATAATAGATTTGGTGAGAGAGAGGATGCGATGTTATGTTTTCCGAACGGCTGGTAGCAGAGAGTGGGCAGTGTTGCCAACCTCTCCTGGCCTCGATAAGCCCCCCCTCGGTAATTTTCCACAAGTCTCTCTCCTCGCTTACCCCCCCCCCCCCTACGTGGTGTGCGCGCTTGTCGATTTGGAGGCGGCGCATGCCCGTAAGAGGCCACTCTGATTTGTATAGCCGTGGAGACTTCCCTCTCGCAGCTGAACAGCAGTGGGCTGGCAGACACTGCACCGACCCGGCCAGTAACCTTGGCCGGCTCCACACTGTTCATTCTCACCTCTCCTCAAATCTACTTCCATAAATCGCCCTGCCTCCTACCTTTCATCTACTATCTAGATTTGTTACATTTCACTAACAAGTAATAGACACATACAGATATCACTGCTCATAAAGACGGCCAATTATAAAAATCTGAAACATTTAAATACAGATCATATGTATTTCACGTAATGCTAATAAGCTAAGGATGCTCTCCATTCATCCGGAACGTATTCAAAAACTACAATATATATATATATATATATATTGTTACTGGCATAAATTTGCATAGAAAGAATTTTATGTTAAAATCAAATTAATTTTATAAAACCAATACAAGTTGTAAATGTCTTAAAAAATCATAAAATGACAATTTCACGTAAGAGACGGGCAATAACAGATAAAGAAGAGAGCTGTATAGTTAGAAGCTTCGAGCCAATTTTGAAGCCTGAATTGCACAAAGCAACAGCGAGGATAAGAGAGCACTCAAGGACGCTCATACTGACGCAATGGCAGGACGTCACAACTCCCAAACCGATGGATTGTCCCACATACTGCATTCAAAGTAACTTAATCAGAGTAACAATTGCCTCCCTTAAAAAAGTAATCAATTTAAGATTACATTTGAATGCATTTGAAAAGTTACTTTTGACAATGAGGCGTTAACGTCGCACTTCCTCAGGTTTTTTATTGGTTAGTCCCCGCTACGGACGTCCACCTCATGAGAGCTGACATTACAGCCCCCGAAATAACTCTTATTGAGCAAAAACCTTTCTTCGCATGGATTTCACCGCTTCCATCCAATTTGTAAATGATTCAGACTACCAGCTTCAAGGCTAACTGAACAGAATCAATACTACACCGGCTGTAGCAGCAGAGGAAAGGGAGGAGTGATTGGGCAATGACAGAAGCGAATGATGACCCTGGACAAACAGGACGGTCCTCGACGCCAATCCACACAGCTCCGACATTCTCCTAGCTCAGGCTCAGGCATCATGTTACACCACTTCCATATACAAGCGAACCTCAATTACCCCGCATTCGGTACGTCAACTACTGTCACAGTAAAAGCCATAACACCGAAATCATATTTCAAGTAATGAGTGATTCAATAAATTCATATTCTCAAACTTAGGATAGGTCACTAATTAAAATTATTACTATTATTTTTTTCAGTCTATAAAGCGAAAGCATCAAATCTGATTTTTAATACTGTAAAACTGAAATTATTCATGATTCCCTGAATTTGTAGTATATCTGTATTCTGAAATATCTAATTTAATTTAATTAAAAATTAAACATCAAAACATACAATATTATTGACAGGAAATCGCAAATATATTGAATACATATATAAGTATTGAACTCTTATTCGTAAGATTTTATATTAATCACTAATTATACGTTTTATAAATATATTATACTATTATATGGAACTGCAAGGTTAAGTTGAGTGCTTATACAATTTTTTACGCTTGTATTGATGGCATAAAAAATAATTATTAAAAATAGTTACATACTGAGAACGGAACCTGCTGCCAATGGTCAACCGTAATAAGCTCAGTTCCAGCCCACAAAATAATTAATTATCAAGGAGAAAGTGTTCATAAAATATAAATACAATAAATAAAATAAAATTTAAATAAATAACAGTAACTGTGAAACCTTCACTAGGCTTTATCAACCAAGGGTAGGTAATTAAAAAAATTTCTTATTTTCAAACAATAATAAAAATTTACCCGATAATGAAAAAGATTGATTTGCAATTGAATTTTATAGAAAAATGAGGAATGATTCTCCNCACAACTTTCATAACATGATTCAATTATATGTACATTATGCCACTTTTATTGTATGAAATGTGCTTAAAACTATTACTTTTGATTTATAAAATGCATTATTTATTTTGAAGAAATGTTGCATAATATTATTTCAGAAAAAATTATTAAGTTTAGTGAACAATGGCAGAGGATGTATTTCATTACAATTTGTTTACTTCTAACTATTTTAATAAACAAATATTTATACACGTAAGTTATGATGATTACGTCGTGTACCTTTTTAGATCAGGACAATTTTAGAGACACCTACAAAATTAAGTATTTTTTTTATTGGTATTTAATCATTTTACTAATTTTTAGTTATTCTTTTTTAAGTATTTACGTGGGATTAAATACCACAAAAAAATAATATTTATGGAATGATTCTCCATTCTTCTATAGAAATCCCTTAATATTCTTGATGAGAATACCAAAGCACTATACTTATCCTTCAGACGAATCCCTATGACTCAACATCAGCCAGTAGTGATGACTTCCTCATCCAACACTTTGATAAAGAACAATATTCACAGGTAAACTATTATTCCTCTCGAAGTCAAGGGAGGCGATGTGTACTGCTCCCAAATCTTTGAACACACAACTACCCACGTAGGGCTTACGAAACATCCTTTAAGGCTGCTAACAGTAACAGCACACCCACCTTCTGGCCGACAGGCCACGATTTGGCAATCATACTTAATTCTGAGGATAAAATACATTTTCAATAACATTTTCGCAGCAAAAGTCACACCTTATATATTTGAACTTATAGTTCAAAATTTGTGTAGTAATTAAATAAAATCTTGGATTGCAATAAATAAAAAGTTAATAAAATTTGTTATTTAAAATTTTGTTTTTATAAACTTTTTATTGATGATAAAAGTAAAATTTTAAAAATTGGAGGATGGCTTTTAAACTTAACGCCCAAATTTTAATTTAGTGATCCAGCAACAACAATTTTCAAATTTTCTAACGATTAATATAGCACCTCTAAATTTAACACAAAAAACATATTCATTTTAAAACAATATCAGACCAAAAGGAGAGAGTTTTAGCAGCAAGTTCATGTTTCACTGAAAATTGATTTTCAATTGAAAATTTCTCTGCTTCAATGTTTCAATGAAATATTTAATAAGAGAGACTATTATTATTATCATTATTATTATTATGAAGGCAGTGGTCGAAGGAACATGGTGAGAATTTATAAAAATAGAGTTTATTCAATTTTAATATATTTATGGTTGATGGTTAGTTGGCCGTCTCGAATATCATGTGAGAATGGTCGGGGTTTCGGCCAGGAAGAAAAAAATATACACCAAAATTTGGAGTAATATTTTTATTTATGCCAACGTTTCGGCTTAGCTAGTAAGCCATCATCAGGGCAATGGCGTTGAGTGGAGGCGATATTTAATATATTTATTAAAAACAGATTGGTTTGAAACTTAGGTTGGAAGATATCATAAGCATCCATTTCAGACACCATTTAAGAACAATTGAGTCGAGAAAACAAATATTACTGAGCGTCAATGTGAGCTGAAGAAATTGCTTCAAAAGTGGATAATTTCTATTAGCATCTAGTGATTGCACCAGTAAAAGTTGACTTACAAATGATAGTAGCAAAAAGTACATATTATACAAGGCATTTAAGGGTATGAAAAATAACACTGATGTGCAAAAACATTCTACTGCACAATAAATAATGGGAATAATAGAAACTCCAATGGAAGAGATACAAGTAACTGAGAGAAAATGGATTTAAAAATTTAGAACACAGAATGCAATGTTAAGAAAACTAATTACGAGTATTGAAATTATTTAGTATAATGTAACTGAAAATTGGTACAGAAATGTATAAAATGTCACTGACTAATAATTCCCGCGACAGAATTGGGAAAGGTGAAAGGAAGAGATCTATCTGTCTCTAACCCACCCTACAGAGAAGAGAAAGTTTTTCGGGTAAGGTTAAGTAGAACGCAGTAGAACTTGTTGATAAGCATCATTAGAATCATTCAACTCCATCAGCTGAACAAGTGTCCATGTTACTCCATTAGGAACATATGAGAAGATATACATTCAGTGCCTTCTCACCAAGGCGGTCCCTGAGCGACACATGGAACGTACGATAAACAGCTACGTTTAAAAGGAGACTTTTTCTTTACCTGTATACATAGGATACTTCCCCGTAGTCATGGAAATGTGAACTTAGGGACAGGACGTCCTCTCTCGTCTTCATGATAGCCCTGAAGATGGCTTACAATGTAAGCCGAAACTTTGGCAGATTATCTTTAAAAAATACATTTTTATTTAAATTTGTATTTTTTTTTTTTTTTTTTTTTTGGATCTACCTTGAACGAACCCCAACTAAAATCATCTAATGATAAACAGCTACGTCACACTTGACCATAACTAAACTAATGTCAAACATCAATGTTCAACTACAATTCATTCTGATTTATAAATCGTTTCACTACTTTTTTATGTTTTCATTCCACGGGCTTTACATAATTCTCTTCAAATTATATTTGAAATATAAGTGAATCCTGTCTCAAAATAAATTTAACCTGATGGATATTACGCATCATATTGGTATTTTTTTTATTTATTTATTATTATATTATACAACATGTTTTCAACATTTTCATACAACATAGTCGTTACACGCTCCCAGAACTGGCCGTATGACGACAATCAAAATGATGAACAAGATGAAATTCTATTATCGATTCAAGGGAAAAATTCTGTAAAATAGATAAAGTATTCGGATAATGTTGGGAATTGAAGCTGAAATAGTTGTAAAATAATTGTAGACATCATTACTCTTCCAGCCGGCATGGAAGCGAGAGAATTAATACCTAACCCCCGAGATGCTTGAGCGGCAGACTAGGGGCGGTGTAGAAGAAGGTGGTATACATATGGCGGTGGGAGGAACACAGAAGGCCCGAGTGAAGATATCTTTCCCAACCACCACTTTCGGCTCGGTCGGAGGGTGACCTCGGCCTGCGGAGTGGGGGGAACGGAACGAATTCCGCGACTTACCTACGGGAAGAGGCCACTGACCCTCGCCGTATCCTAGTGCACCACACTTCAGGGGTTACTGCAGTTCTCTCATTGCAGTCTTCGCTAGACTGGGGTATCCAACAGTGTGCCAATTCCAACAAGAACAGAGACAAATCCGCTCCCCATAAACCACATCTAATATGTGTGTATCTTCACTCAAAGGAAACTCATAAATGCCTGCCTAATTTCAATTGCTGTAAGCATCCCAAATAAATAAAGTCCTCCATGAAGGGCATGTATAATCTAACCAGATTTCCATGGGCTTATTAAAGAAACGAATAAGAAAAAAAATGAGGAAATTTAATTTACATACCATAGAAAGGTCAAGTAGACAAGAAGGAAGAGTGGGGGGGGGGAGGGTTATTTAAATTTCTTCCTCAACAAGCGTGTTCATGAAAATGTTACAAAACATAAACGATAGAAAATTGCATTTTACACCAATTATATATTTTATACCTCTTTGTATATCAAATGGCAACGGCACATAAGTGTGCCGTGTAAGCACGGTTGCTCTCAATTCAAATAACAATCAAGAGTTTAGGATTATTTCATAACTCAAATAACAACGAAGATATTCCGATTGTCAATTTTGATCTTACTCTACCCCCCTTCTTTCTCTAAATCCGATTTCAACCAAAATTTACATCTTTGGAGACTTTAAAGATAACGAACTCATCTAACTAGTTGCAAAAGTATATTTAAATGCCGGAATTGATTTCATTATTTTAAAAATTACTGACACAAATGTCGTACAGAAAAGTAAATATATTTTATTGAGCCTATGATTCTTACATATGAAATTGGTAGCCAAATTAAGAATCAACTAATTGGTAGCAATTAATTCAATCAGTTTTATTCCTTGGTGTTTTTTAATTCTACTTCGACATACTCCGACCTTTTGCTCCTTTTCAATGGGTTTATTTAAATAAACTTGAATTATAGGAATGCTCTTCTCCTGCATAAAATTTAAAATTAAACTAGAGTGAGAGCTGACTACGTCATTTAATTGACATTGAAAGGGCAGCCTAACTTAATGTATAATTGTATAATATAAGGCTATAAAATATAAGCCTATAAAATATAAGCCACCCTTATATAATTCTATAATAAAAAAAAGTACATACAATTTTTTAACAGACCATATTTCCTAATCTTCTATCATGTAGGTTCGGTGAAGATTCATTGAAATTTTCCTGAAAGGGAAACAAGCTATTCCATGTTGGTAATATAACCCAACTTTCCAAGTATTTTAACAAATCTTAACCAAGCCTACTTTGATAAGCTATAAATATGCTTTGTGAAAAACGAAAAATTTATGCCTGTAACATAAAACCGAATTAGGCCTCTAAGCTTATTTTTGAAAACCGATGAATGGGTACACGATGAATCGGTCAAAGGTACGGCGGGTTAAGAATGATATCGACATTTTAAGTATCTTCATTAATATCAGCATTACGAAAAAAATATATAAAACAAAATAGGTGTAAATGCAAATTAAGACAGATATCTAAGAATGCAATTTCGGTGATGTGCGAACCCTCTTATTTCAAAATATATAAATAAAAGTCTGTATTAGGCTTATTATTGTAAATAGTAGGAATAGTTAATATTTGGTTGAAATCGGACGAGGCAGGAGGAGTTATAGGAGATCAAAATTTATAATCGTTATGTCTTCGTTGTTATTTGAAATGAAGTTATAGAAAATTATATGAGAAAAATTTTAATTTTATATTCTATAATATTGGTGATTGCTCCCCACACTCTTGTTTCTTGACAAGTGTAGAGCAAACATTAATGGACACACTTAATACGCTAATTATTCTTCCAAGGTTGCAAATTAAACTAAAGAGATTTTTTTTAAAAGGCTTATAAAATAAATTATCTATCAGGAATAAGAATGAAGTAGCGAACGCTCTCTCCAGATACACTTGTGGAGTGAAGAGATGAGATCAGAAAAAAATATGTCGTCATCCACACCACTCTCTAAAAACCGGGTGAAACTCCTCCATGTCACTGCATGAGGGAACAGAATCTTCCTTNGTAATATAAAAATATTTTAAGGCTTATAAAGAAAGATATTTAGTAATATATTACTATATTTAGAAAAATATAATAAATTACAAAGAAAATAAAGAATATTTCAAACAATTAATGAGAGGGAATAGAATAAAAAAATCTATCTGTCCCTGCCAGGAATCGAACCTGGATCTCCTCTACACTAGCGAGAGCCTAACCCACGACGAAGTTCTTGTATTTCTCGTGGGTTAGGCTCTCGCTAGTGTAGAGGGAATTTAATGAGATATATAGCTCGTCCTGGTGGTGTAATGGTTTAGCAGGAGATCCAGGTTCGATTCCTGGCTGGGACAGATAGATTTTTTTATTCTATTCGCTCTCATTAATTGTTTTAAATTTACGTGGGATAAAAAACCACAACCAAATAAAATATTTATAAATTAAAATTAAATAAAGTAAATGACGAGAGTGCATTTACCAGTTATGCTACCAGGACGCGCTAGATGGTGGTAAATGCACCGGCCCGGATAGCAGAAGATCCAGGTTCGATTCCTGGCTGGGACAGATAGATTTTTTGTTCTATTCCCTCTCATTAATTGTTTGAAATTTACGTGGGATAATAAACCACAACCAAATAAATATTTTATAAAGTATATTTCGATTGAGATATTGTACTCAAGACAAAAGTATACGTAACTACGAAATAATAATGAGAAACAAATTACTGAAATAAGGTCAAGCTCTTATTAGGCTTGGGACAAGGCCCTTGGGAGAAAAATCTTAATTATATTATTATACAGTGTACTTTCTTTCCCAAAGATAATCGTATTATACCATCGAGTCATAGTAATTTCTGCAAACTACAAGAACCACATCTATCTAATACCAACATTCATAGAAAACTTGTGAAAAATATCTACTTACTCAAGAACCAAATTAAATCTTCCAACTTACCTGTAAATAAAAAAAAATTAATTAGATATGAGTGTCATGTAAGTAAACATAATACAAATACAAATGATACTTGCAAATACAAGTACATAAACACATTGCAGTAGGCATTAGTTATTAGAAAACTCAAACAAATATTTTATGTGATACTGCAGTAATAGTAACGAGAGAAGTGCCGACATTGTTTCCATTACGTTATTATCAGCTTCACGGCCACCAATGAACACTGAAATTTTATATATATAACGCAACTAATTATTAGAGCTCGAGCAATTTCGTAAATCCTTCAGAGCTTAAAGATGAAAACGGTAAAAATCAATACTTGGGGCACCATCTTTGCAATTATTTTATAAAATAATGAGTGAATAACTCTTTAATCAAGCATTCATACTTACCAGAAAACTCCCGAAAGTCTATGAAGTACTTCCATCTTGACATTGAAGTGAATAATCTGAACTGCAGGTAAGTAATATGTACGACCATTGAAACGTGTCATCATCGTATCACACCTTCCAAAAAGGGCTAGGTCTGTTTTGAAAATGATAGCTACCTCGATTTTCTAATATTTCGTAAACTAAATTCTCAAAAGACCCAATAACATCGATTAAAATCTAACAAATCTAAGTGAGAAACCAGAAGGTAGAGCGAGGATCCCGTCCTAATTACATTCGTAAATTACTTCCTAATAAAATACTTTTCGTTCAAATGTTATAGAATATAGAACTTATAAAATTGCACATATCATCATCCCTAAAGTTTGCCCTAAATCATAAAACAATGAAGATATTACGCTTATAAATTTTGACTATCCTCTAAACACCCTCCCCCATCCGATTTCAACTAAAATGAATTTTTTATAATAAGATTTGCAATGAAAATCCAAAATACCAAATTTGGTTTCTCTATATTCAAAATAGGAGAGCCCGCCCAACATTCCAAATGACTTTCTAAGATATATATACTTATATGAGTTATAGAACAATAAACTTATAAAATTACATTTTCCATAATTTTTGTTTTCGCAACAGTAGTAATAACAAAGATATTAAATATTAAATTTTGTTTTTCCCAAAAATTTGATTTTACACTTATTATTCTCTATAAACTATTTCTTGACTCAAATAATACTCAGAATGCATATACGCTACCTCTAATATTTACAGCTAGCCGTTTTTAAATATCTGAAATTAATCTGGGTTCAGAAAACAATAAAATATAGAACTTATTCAAAAATTAATTAAGTTTTTTAATTTCTCCTATTTTAATTTAAAAATAGTTCACACATCGATAGATCAGCATTGACAGGAACTGCATAAAACAAGTTTTCTAATTCATAGAAAGTGATGAGAGAAAATCCAATGGAAAAAATTGTTTACTTTTCTAAGATTTTTCTCACCCACACCAAATAGAATGATCCTACAAAGTTATTAGTTTTTGATATGATCTCATTCAAGTCTCTTAATCAATATATCTCTTTATATAAGTGTACTATCTTCCTCTGGTCTCCATTCAGTAAGCAGGTCCTCTTCCGAGATATCTACACACCAATGTCGTGAATTCCACTGTAGAAGACTTCCGGCAGGAGCAACCATCCCGCTGTGTTAGGACACTTCCAACGGTAATGTGAGAGGAAAAGGCAAAAAATATTGGTGACTGAGTGATCCAGTCCAATTTCTACCTTCCTCCTGCAGTAATTACGTTACTTACAGCATCATTGGCAATTCAAACAAGACTTTAGATCTAAAGTATATAATAAAAAAGATTATGAGTAAAAAAGGACATGTAGATCTCGAGGCATTTGCAATGACCTACAAAGCCTATGCATGATTGGGGAAGGAGGAGCACTGAACAGAACTGAACCACCGCCATCCCTAGTGCCAAAGCCATTCCTCCAGAGCACTTGGTCCTGACTCCCCTCGTCAGACCTGCTGGAACTGGAGGGGGCGGTACCTATGTGTGAGAGGCTCTCGCCAACCCTTCCTCTGGAGGATCAATACAGCCGGATCTGTCACTCCCCCCCCCCCCCCAGGTTTTGGGACGGAAGAGAGTCTCTCGTGGCAGCCTGTGCGCTGCGAGAGCATTCAACCTGACAGAACCTCGCTTCTTCCTACAAATACCTACATTAAAATGTCCAGCAATAACTATAAGCTATAATTCAGAATCATTTTAAAACTTAAAACAGACGACACTAATAGTAATAGTTATCGAAACATGCAGTGTCATAAGAATAACAAAACCAATAATGAATAAGTGAAGCATTAACAAATATTACAAGTACTGTAAAATGTTCCACAGAAATAATTTTCTATCTTCCATTAGAAATTATAAACGAAGCTAAAAACCCCAAGGTAATTTTACATATGTAAAGAGTTTCATGAATATTCAGTTTACTTACTTTAACAAAAAAGTACTAGTTATTCTAATAAACTTAGTTGAGCGATATAAACAGATCAAAATGAGAGAAAGAACACAATGACAAGCTGCACACGCAAAAATCTACAGGGGTTATAATAAAATAAAATAAATAAATCCCAAGCTTCTGGGAGGGTTTCCCATGAAACATACAAGACGAACATAAAAAAAAAAAGTAACACACAAATTTCAATACAGAAGTAGTAGAAGGGCTGCGGAGGTAAAATAAAATATACCAAGGGAGGGAGGGAGTTGAGACCAAAAACTATTATCCCACATAACAACAGTCAACTAACGTGTTTTACTTCAAAAAATGTATTTCGTTTGTGTGCACAGCGTGCGCGAGCGTTTGTGTGTTCGTGTGTTTTGGCCTGTCAACGCTAACAAGGCCGTAGTGTTCTTTTCTTAATGCAATTTCACAATTAGCTGTTTTCAGTAAAACCAAGGCCTTAGTTTTTAATAAAGATATCCTTTATTTTCCAAATTCCTATTATCTTTTGAAAATTTGGAAAATGGGAATTGTGGGGGTTGGAGTAATCTGAAATATCGCACTTGAATACAGTTTTAAAAAGTAAAGAGCTTAATATTTAGTCAGTAATAAATAAAGCACTTTTATTTCCCCACTTTTATTTGTCCAATTTCGCCTCATAAGGAACATTGTCTTTTAATTTATATGTAAAATTTAATTATACGTATATGTATATATATATATACATATACAAACATATATAAAAGTCCCTAAAGAAACTAAAAAAACCTATAATTTTTAGTATTTAATATGTAAACTTGGAGAAAATATTTTTTTTTTTAAACTTATGAGAACCATATAGCTACACTTCATTGCTATTCACCAAAAGGGAAGAGAGTAGTGTCCTACAAAAAATAAAATATGAATTTTAATTTTAATGAAAAAGTAGTTACTACTTAGAATTGAACGCCATTCTAAAATATTACCGGTCAAAGGAAGGATGGATATCCACAAGATCAACTGCAGGGGTTGAGAGCTTGGCTATGCGGGAGGTGTATACCCAGAGCGCCGTCACCACACTAGAACCAATCAGTGTTCTAATTTCATGGACCGCAATACAATTGGCTCATAACAAGAAGAAAAATATTAATTTAATTTTTGGCAAACCCTACTTGTATTTGGGACATCCTACATCTATTACTACAATTCTCACCGGATTCAATATTGTGTGCATGAGAAAGAGCTTGCTATAATAAATACAAAAATTATTTTACTTAAATATTATCAGTTTTATAACAAGAATACTATGGCACCATGGGATCTAATTTCCGAATGTTTTAGGCGTAGATCAATGTTTGGACGAAATGAAACACGCCATGAATAATGATTATTCCCATTGCACGACTAGGTTCAGGAAATTCTGGATGGATTTGAAAGGAGTAATTTCCCCCAGATAGGTGGGCCACGAATGTCGGTAAAATAGAGGACTCCTTACCCTTCCAGAATGGCTGAGAGACCATTTCAAGGTAATGAAACTTTGAGTGCACCATATTCAACAGAAAACTGGTGACCAAAACTGGTTGTACTAACATGTTGTGAAGACAAAGCTCCAAACATAGTTTGATGTTCAAGGCAGACCCCAAACTGTCAGAAACGTAATTTCTTCATCAAGCGGAATTCCAAGGGAGTGTCATATTGAACAGACAGAAGACATTCACCAACAAGTGGTACACCAAGCAGATATTCCCTTAAGACCTAGTGTCCATGCGAGCAAAGTCCTGACACCTGGTACTTCGGCCTTGACAACGCATGGCTAGCTCACCGTGCAAGAGCCAGCAACAAATATCTGCTGAAACTTCTTGGGCACCCTCCTTACAGTCCAGACCTTGCTACCTGTCCCAGACTAAGCGTTGAGGAATTGCAGCTGAAGAAGGAAAACTTTTTTCCAAAGATGAGGACCTTCTGACAAGCGTGTCTTGTTCTCGGAGTTAACTTGGCAGTATTGGTTTAGGGACTGGTTGGAATAGAGAAATGTATTAAATGTAGTGGAAGTTATTTTGACAAAATTACATAAATAAAGCTGCTTACATAAATTGAAAAACGTTAGTTGTACTGTTCCATTATTGTATTTTAAAATATAAATAATAAACCTAGTTGTCTGATCATTAATTGTGAAACAAATCTATAATTATTTATGGAATTATTATTGGAATATTGGAAAATATTGGAGAAAAAGATAGTATCAGTAAAAAATGAAAATAAAATAACGAAACAAAATTATATTAACAATCGCTTTGCTGTCGAAACGACGATTAATGTAAGCGTTTCTGTATCGAAAGAATTCTTTCAGCTAACTTACATTCACTAGAACTGGCAGCAATAGAAAGATAAAGAGTAAAAACTCTTAAATCAAGAATAAAATTATAAATAAGAGTAATTAATCGACTAATATGATAAGAAAAATAAATAAAGAAAAGTTTTTTCTAGCTCCCGGTACGTACGATTCAAATTAAAATGAAATAACTTCTCGGTGAGATGACCAGAAGCACGATTTGGGCTTAAGTTAATTCCGTCAAAAATGTGAAATGTGAACGTATTTACAACATGAGAGTAGAATAAGAAGGGATGTCAAAAATTGAACATGGGATATCTACCTATTTGTAGTGTACTTATACAAGAAAAAGTGAGACGAAACGGAAACGTGTATATTGGTAATGTTTTAGTTTTTTTTTTGTTTTGGATGTAAACTTGTGTGAGTCAATGGACGAGTTCGGTTCAATATCGGTGAATAGATTTATTTGTTTCAGCGAAAAATGTTAAATTAACATTTTTGAGCAAATAACTAGAGCGGAAGAGAATTGCCATTTCAGCTTTCTTCACCTGACTCCGGTTAAATGTGATGATTGGTATTTGATTCTTTTAAAAATCCCATGAGGCCGGCTATGCATTCGAATTCTTAAGTCAAATTGCATTACTTCCTTCTATCTTCATTATCAGTATATATTATAAATTATATTGACCTCACACATGTTACGGAGGAAGTTCTCTCTTGTCATATGATATCCATGGCTGACTGTGTCTGGGGTTCGTGAATTTTCTTTTTTCCATTTAGCGTTTCATTTCTACTAATCTCCGTGCTTTTCGTACGCTTAAACTAAGCAGGTTTCCTAGGTTTATTTAATCCGGCATTAAATTTCATTACACAAGTCTCTCTTTATCCATAAATAGATTGTTATACAGTTTATTGATGTGTTAACTGTCAGAAGAAAAATGCAACAATTGTTGAAAAAGGGTTAAAACTTATTAAACTTTTATTTATTTATTACATTTTGTTAAATTAAATAAATAAAAGTGACATTCAATGTCAATCACATGAGGAGAGAAGGTGACCAGTGACACCACTCTCAAATTATTTACAGATTATGTCCCAAGGAGGTCACGGGACCATTTTCGTTCGAGTCGACGGGGAGGGTTGTAGGGGTTGGAGTTGGAAGACAAGGTCTGTGCTACTGGATTAGGATGGTATGGCAGTTTATTCTGGAAAAGGATGAAGCGGGAAGAAATGAGGTCTTGATTGGAAATGAGGGATGAATTGGTTTCATAAAAGGGAGCATTTGTGATTATTCTGAGGGTTTTGGATTGAAAGGATTGGATTCTTAGGATGTTGGAAGGCTTGGCGGCACCCCAGATTTCTACTTTGTAAGTCCAGATTGATCGTAATAAGGTTTTATAGAGCGTCAGTTTGTTTTCTATCGTGAGATTGGAGTTCTTGTTCATGAGTCTCTACAGAAGTCCATATCGCCGATTGAGTTCTGGTCTTTTAATTTTAGTATGTTCTCCTCTTGTAAATTGTTGATTTTAAATTGCTATTGTGAAATTTTTTCTATGCGGCGGACAAACCATTTTGTTTAGTTTAAAGAAAACTTTAGGGAGGGAGAAAAAAGAAAAGAAAAAAAGTTTCAGGAGTTGTGGAAAAAAAAAAAAAAAAAAAAAAAAAAATTGAATATTAAGGAAAGAAAGAGGAACTCTCTTTAGGGAAAGAGGAACCGTCTTAACTCTAATGTTCAATTTTTATGTCTTAAGAGTCACTAATAGGTACCTTGCTTTGCAAAAATCGACGAAATGGGCAAAAGCATCTGTTTGTTTAAACATTGCATATGAGCTATAGGAGCCATAATATTAGAATTATTGATTATTATTGATTATTATTGATAATATTGGAGCGAAAGAGAGCTCCACTGAAGGTTTTATCTTGATCTTTTGACCAACTCACTCACGCACAAGATAAATTTTAGCCAGTACCAAATAAAAAATGTTAATATTAGATGATTTTAGTTGGGGTTCGGTCAAGGTAGATCCAAACAGAACGTTTGGTAGAACGAATAATATCTACGGTCAATAAACTCTCCATTTAAAAAATGTTAATTTATCTTTTGCGTGTTTTATCTGCTTAATTTATGAATTTTGTGTGATCCTTCATTCTTACCCCCTCACACCTTCTTTCTCCTGTTGTTATGTTGAATGACTTAGATGAATATTGTTGCCTTATTATTTGTCTTAGATGTTGTCGTCCATACTCGAAGAACTCTTGGACGTAAGGAATGCCTCTAAATATCTCTCAGTGACCCCCCCGGCCGGGATGAGCCTCGAACCCCGAGTGCAGTTGGGGGCCAGGGGTGTTACCCCCGTTAGCGCCCCTCTGTCTCTCAGCCGATGTCGGCCTACTTACAGGTCATCCGCTAACATTTTCTCTTCTGTCTCTTCAGACGTGCATAGGGAGAACATTTCTCAGCCGCCAGAAAGCGTCAGTACTACTACCCCCTCTCTCGCAAATCTTCTGTGACATTATATATCAAACTCAACAGTTCCAATCAAACAATGATGTGGTGGCTCCATCACTAAACCGAATTCATTAATTTTTTTTATTAATGAATTCACCAACGGATTATTACTCTTAGTAAACGTGGAAAGATTTATTCCTCAATAATAATATTATCTACTACATATTCTTCAGTTCAGATTTCTATCAATTTAAGTTATAAGCAATATTGTAAATTCTACACAGAGTGGAACAGTATAAATGAGAGTAAAAATTCTCTGAATTTCATATTTTGACCATTGTTAAGAAGCCATTGTGCTATGTGTGAGTTCCATTTTTGTGTGCTCTGTGTCGGTATATGCGTGTGTGCAGGAATGTGTGTATTTCCTTATTTTCCAGGACAGCTATCTATTCTAATGCTCTCGCTGTATCTGATGAGCCTACATTCCCTCATCTCACACACATTTATAAAGTCTGTTCAATCTTCATAGAATATTATCTCAGAAAGGAAAAAAAGAAGTTGCTATACATTTCACATGTTGAATGCCCTACTTGTTGAAAATCATAATAATATATAAGTGTGTGTGTGTGTGTGTGTGTGTGTGTGTGCCTTTGACCAGTCAGTTGTTATCTGTTGTCGAAACCGGTCTGGAAATGTATACCTCATTGGATTGTGTGAGTTTCCATATGACGTAGCGGGGTATTGTGGTAACATCTTGGATGCCTTGGAGCAGGCTCGCCGGACGCCTGTGGCCAGATGCTGGATCTCTTTCGTCCGGAGAGGTGTCTGGGACGATCAATCGTCTAGCCGCGGCATGTGTGCCTCACAAGTAGTGACGTAGTCAAGATGGTGGTCACCCCTTCCTTCCGACCGCTTCCTCGCCATCTTCTTCTATACTCCTTTCCGTCAGAACATTCACGCAGCTAATGATCCATTCGCTGTTTTCCTACAGCCCACTTGTCATTGCCAGCCAATCAGACACCCTCCTTGACTCCATCTTACTGCTCTTACTCTTCCTACGCACGAATTAATAAAGTTATAGATTCCAAAAACAATTCTCATTTCCCCCTTTACACTTTACATTTCTGTGTTTAAAAAGAAACAAAAAAACAACAACTCGTATATCCGACTTGAGCAAAAATTTAATTCTCTACTGTAGTAGAGACTTCACTTCTAACATTTCCTTAAGAAGTTCTCAGTAAGATTAATGAAATGAAGAGACACGATCCAATACGGAAGAATAAATTTTGGATTCATTAGTGCTGTGTCCATACAAATTGTATTTTTTAATTTTAATTTTGTAGAATGTAACATATGATGTAATTTTCACAATATGCAAAACTTAACACTCGCAAAGCTGAGGAAGTTCAGTAAGCTGAACATATTTACCATTTTTGAGAATATATAAGAATAGTTTGACCTACATAACTATAAGCGGACGATATCTATAGGCCGGTTCTAGATAGACTGGAGGGGAGAAACCTCCTTAGGTTATTCTTAAATATTACCTTCTTTGAGGGGTACGTAATGGTATTTGACGAACATAAGCTTTTACATCCCTTTTTTCTGTACATAATATTTGTTAGAAATTTCCATAATAAAGACCAGTCAATATCTCATTTCGTACTGTCTGTATAGAAAACACCAAAATATCGAATTTGATTTGTATTCGAATCTAAGTGGAGGTCCTCCCATCAATTTATGTTAAATTCCTAAACATTTTGTAATTTAAACGTATTTTATGATAATCCTAAAAAAATATTAAATTAAATCTATTTAAGTCTATTAAAGTTTCCTCAACTATTATGTTAATGACGATGCGATGGTTATACATTTATTTTACATATGACGACGAACTCGTTATTGGATTGCAGAAAATACCTTAAAACCTAATTTAGGAAGCCAGAGAGGGAAAGATTAGACACAAACACACGCACTCACGTACGAACACACCAACATATATACATATAAACTAATAGAGATTTACTTTTGGAGCTTTTCTGTCTCTAAATTATACCAAAGTTATAAATTTATTCATCAGTTATAATAAATCTGTGTTTCCCTCCTAAAGGTATCCTATAATATAATCAGATTAGTGTTAGATAATAAAATTCTTTTGAAAATTACTTCCGAACGAAATTGTATTGCGCAAATCAATATTAGCAACCAGTCATACTCACTCTGATGGAATTTGCGTTATCTCAGTTGATGAAATTAATCCTCTCATGAATTTATCACCAATTCTAATCGCGAAAAGCGTTTTTAATTAGTTAATGCTATTGTTACGAAAACCTATTTGTGGAATAAGTTATGTATATAAATGAAATATTTAATTTTCATGATTTTTGGTTTTCCGAAATTTTCTGGGAATAACAATCGTATTAAAAATATCAAGAAATTATATAAAAATTGACATCTTCATTTGTCGTTGGAGGGGGGGGGGGGGGGCTTTTTGTAAGAAATTATAAAAGGCAGGGGATGAAAATAATTAATAATGCTCATTCTTAAGACATGTTTGCGAAAGGTGCATATTGATATTTCATACACATTATTTATTATCTTACGAGGAATGAGCAATCTCTTCCCTACCTCTTCTGAGCCGAACCAGCATCTTCCGCGTTACTCCTTGCTGTCGGCTTCTTGTGCTCGTGGAGGGGAACGCTCTTTACCTTCCTAAATAACATCCATGGTTCTTGGCAAGCTTTTATTTCTCTTTTGTACCCTCTATTTCTGCGCCTCTACTCTACTATAGAATAGTTAATACAACCGGAGTAATAAATTTCCTAAAGGAGATAGGCATGTTCAAGCGTACTTGTATTTTTTTTCAAATGATTTGATTTTTTGGGGACTCTGATTCTGGGGCCTTAGTAGCTGCAGTCGTCCGGAATCTCTCACCCTCCTCCTCTATTCGGATTCATTCAGTTACACTAACCCCATCGAGTTATTAATATTTTCCAAAAAAAACAAAAAAAAAAAAAAAATTAAATCTCCCTTTTAACCACTTATGTAGGCTTGTGGGGGAAGGGCCTATCTACATCCTATTATAAACATATATGGCTCAGGACAAGCTTTTATTTATCTATTAAATAAGGATAATGATAAGGAATACTTATTACCCACGGCATTGGGCAAGCTTTTTTTTATCATAAAAAATAGCCCATAGCGGTCTTATAGCACCCGACTTAGGTAGCCCTGAATGGATCTCTTCTGGTCTGTTGGAAAGAATACAACTAATAAGAAGAAATCTCTTCTTTTTTTTAAATTTATTTATTTTTTGTTATTTAGGTTGTTCTCATGACATATTTTTTGAAATCGCACTAGAGATCACACTTTTCAGTTTTAAAAAATGAAATTCGACTTAGCTTTTAAATGCCCCCCCCCCCCAAAAAGTCTCAGTTCATTATTAAGTGAAATCAGACCATTTAGAGTGGGGGATTACCAGAAATATGCGACTAAGAAAAGTTTTTTCGACTTAGCGGATGGAATATTTAGATTAGGTTAATGAAGCTCAACACGTCTTTACTTATGGATAAAAGATAAATTCTATAAGTGTGGGATTACACATACACACATAGAAAATGAAAAGTAATCTTCACCAAATTTGTTTACTCATCTCCTGCTTGACATTGGAACCTTACAATGACAATAATCACTTACATGTATTTTTAGGCCTTCTCTAAGCTATGAGTATTCCGAAAGGAATGTTTTGAACTGAAAACCTGTCCAAGTTTCCTTAGTTAGTCAGTTGTGTTGTCCAGCACAGAGGAAAATCATAGTGATTTACCAAAACTCTACTCGCTCTTTGAAAACTATGCGTATTGTATGTAATTATAGTTCATTTACTTGGTATGCTATAATATATACCATTATAATATAATATTATAATATATACCTTTGTGGTTGATTCGAAAAATTCAAATGATTACACTCCATAAATTTTGATATCTAACATAGACATTGTACCCGGAATGGGATACAATTTTCTCTCTTTGCAAACGTGTAGATTTTAGTTTAAAAAATAAATAAATTTTTTATTTCTTTAATTATCAATGCATGACCCCTATTCTTTGTCTAATGGATGATTTTCTAAATTCATAATTTCACATATAAAAACAGTAACTATTAATTAAACAATTTTAGTATTGAATAACATCATCGAATAATCTGTAGTTCATTAAATATCGAAGACAATAGATTAGATTAGAATAATTCATATTTTTTTTTTCTAATGAAAGCTAGCAATTTTATAAATATCACAGCAACAAATTCAACTACTTAATATCATTTTATGTATCTATGTCATTCATTAGTTAATGTAATTAGCGGCGGTAAAAGAGTTTACATATTTTTTACAAGGTCGTTTCAGGTGTAATGTACTTTTATTTATTATTAAAGTCCCCGCTGTTTTTTTGTTTTTTTTGTTTTTTTGAGCTACGCGGTAGGAATATTTGTGCTAAATACTTAATTAAATGAGGAAAGAAAATTGTTGGCCTAGCACATCAAGATTCCTTACACCAAATTACATTCGCTGATTATTAAAAGTTTCTAATTTAATTTTGATTTCTTTTATTTTGAATCAAAGAATTCGTATTAGTTTTGGGATTACATTTCAGCAGATTCAACGCATGGATTGAAAGTTATTCACATTTCATGATTCCATGATTCGGCTTTTGAGAAATGCCATAGGTTTTCACAGATTCATTCACTAATTGCATGACATTCACCGATCCTGCCTTGGTGAAAACAAAAATATGGTCTGTTGAAATTAGTGTGTGTGTAGTAAGCACGCGCTCTATCGTCAGCATTTTTCAAAATAATGAAGCCAAATTCGGTCCTTAATTTTCTTTTTGCCAACTATTGAATGATTTCGTTAATAGGAATATCGATTTAGGGGTGGGAGATATTAAAGGGTAATCAACGTTTGAAATCTCATTATCTTCATTATTATGAGTATTATGAGAACTATTCATAAAAATTATAGGCATAGAATGTAATTTAATAAAATTTATATTCTATAATATAAAAAAAAAATGCATATCAAGAAAAACGTCATATAAATAAATACTGAGTGTGGTATATCGGGCTCTGTAATGTTTAGTATAGTTGCGAAATTCAGCATTCTGACGTAATAACAGTATTTTCGTTGTTAGACGTTGGCAAATTTCTGTAGGACATGATTAGTGACAAGTTTATGTATTTGGCATAACATTTGTATGAAAAACGCTTATTGAGGAAGATATTAAGGAATATGGCGACGACCCCCACTCTTACTGTAGAGCTCGGCCTATATTACTCCCGTTTGTGGCCATAAGTCAGTGAAGTATTGTAAATCCATTTCCTCTCGGATCGCCTCGTAGGTGTCGTAGCCCTGTCTCGACTTCCTCCGACCGCCTCGACTCAGAAAGCCTTTGTTCCGCAAGAGACCGCCACTCTCCTGACGAAACCGCGACCTTTCGCAACCTTTCCTCAAACTGTGATGGGGGGGGGGGGTTCACCTACCCAGTGGATGGTACCAATGCCAACCTACACTTTTAGCTGATTTCCCCGAGAGAAATCAACCTAATTCACCTTCATTTTGAAATATTTCAACGGATCTCTACCGGTCTTATAACCGGTTGTAATATACAAAGCTAAACATATCTAATTTCTCGATTTGAAGATTATACTTCAACCAGATGACTTTTGATCATGTTAAGAAAATGCTATAGACATGTGTTATTATTAAAAAAAAAAAAGTATTTTTAGTAACCTACAATAACAAAATAATAAAAAGGGATACTAAAATGAACAAAATGAATTTTAAAAGTAAGTCTCTGTTCTTGCAATGCACCTAATTAATTGAGGGCATTATTGTGTCGTTAGAGTAAATTTAACGTTAAAATGTTCTATGTAACTAATAACTAAAATTATCGCGACCTCGGGATTGGTCCCCTCTGACTGGAAAAGTCTGGAATGTACTTTCTTCCTTCAGTTTTTATTGGACCTTATTCATTTGTACCTCAAATACATTTTTTAGCTAATTCCGAAAGAATTAAAATGATGTCCTTATTACGTATTTTTAGGGGAGAATGTTGAGAGACTCTTTACTCCTCTTTGCCGAAAGGTGGGCAGTTACCCGGAAAATCTGGGAATACTCAGTACAATTTTTCCTTTTATTTTGTATTCACTGCACTGTTTCTTCCTCATGTTGTTTTTCTTTATACTTATAAATTTTGCTTTTTTTTTGGTCTATCTATCAACGCTCTACTGGCCATACTTTTTTTTTTAGTTTTATTTAATGGAATTGGGCTTGTCACTTTTAAATATAAAAATAAAGGCTGAGTTTGTTGTTGCGAAATCGTACGAATAAGAGGGTGGGGACGTGGGTAGCTATCAGAAGTGTTAAGTATGAGAAAGAAAGTTTTTGGTGATATTTAGTTTAGAATGATGAAACTGAACGCAGATTTGTCTATTAATGAAAAATATATTTAAAAGAAAATTTTAAATGCGTAGCAATTCCCGGATGAAGGACTTTTCAAATTCTATTTCATGAAATAATTCAAATAAATTGTATTTTTTCATTGAATGACATTAACGAGATATGATGTTAATAGAGCATTAAAATGTCTTATTAACTATGTAATGAAATATGCTATTGTGGTGTAGTTTGCAGGATTTTTTCTTTGATAATAAGTCTCATAGGAATTAATTAATTTATTTATTTATTTGGTTGTTAAATTCTGTAAGTATGTTTATGTTTTGTAATTGCTCACAATTTTGTTCAATGGCTGTGAGTGACATTGACATGAGGGAGAAAACGACCAGTGGCGCAACTCCGAAATAAGAAAAAAAAAAAATATATA
>KZ809272.1:85912-99075 GCA_000696205.2 Oncopeltus fasciatus | reverse complement strand
GGGCTCAACAGGAAGACTTAGTCTAATCATTTTGCCATAGTTAATGTAAGCTGAAACCCACTTACATGTTGGTCAATACCAAAAGAATAAAATTTGCTAATGGTGCAACATTATGGAAAATGACATCACAACAGAATTTAATTAAATAGTTAAAAAGATGTAGTCTGAAGAATTTAGAAGTCTAGGGAAAAAACACAAGTTAGAATGTTTTATGTGATTTTGGGATCCATAGCACACTAGGGATATTGTATGGTCAGCACACCTTTCTTGCTGTCTGATTTTTTTTTTTTTACGTAATGAAGAATGGGTCCCTTATAGGGTTTGGTGGTTTCCAGAACCATAACAGAAATCCTCTGGGTCATTACAAACAGAATTGTAGAAAGAAAAACAAATTGTGCACTGTGAATATTGAACAGAGGACATTTTACTCAGGAGTCCAGTTCTCTAACCACTGGACCATTGTACTCCTACTAGATAAAGATATAAAAAAAAAAAAAAAAGATAAAATATCAAAGAATTAATAAAATTATTGGAAACTAAATTACAGGCATTGTCTTGTCAAACAAGAGCACTTATTACTTACTACAAAATTACTTATCACTCAATATTCTATGTTCGAGGAGTATACACACCCACACACATAACTAGTACAAACAGAAACTGCTACACACTAGAGTCAGAGACAAATATATTATTAAATATATACATTTAATATTATATATAGGATCAGGATAGCCCGTGCAGCACTTTCATAAATGTGAACAATGTGTGCAACTTCGAAAACGGATAGTCCAATATGGCATGGTGTTGAGGCATGGACTCATATCTAGTGCAAAATATATACCATTAAACGTATTGAAGCATTCGGGATGTGCCTTTACAGGTGAATGCTCAGAATACCTTTCGAGAGCGTTCTTAGCAGAGCGAATGCGTTCCTTGGAGTTGCTCGACAAAATGAAACAGAGGAAAAAAGCATATTCGGTTGGCATATTGCGAGGATGCCGGTATAGTGTTCTCCAGATGGGTAAGATTGAGAGTGGCCTTTTGTCTGAAAAATATTAGACAATAAGAAAGGAATAAGAAAAGAGAATAGCGGTTCCGACTGGCTCAAGATAGAGTTTCGCCATGTTAAACGCCAACGCTAAGGAGACTTGATATGGCACGCAAGGAAGAAGTAGTTCTTATTCTTTCTGAGGAGATTATTTTATTATTTTGTATATCATTACAAAATGTTAAATTTTTGTATAATGTATTAAAAAAAAAAAATAAACGAAAAAAAAAATACTAAATGGTGTTTCTAATCATGCTTAATAATGCTTGACTGTATATTCATTTTTAATAAATATGTGGCTTTATTTTTGTATGCTGAAATATATATTATGTTAGCTCCGATCATTATTATTTCAAGATGAAAGAATATATATATCTGTACGATCATTAGCATCTGTAATTAAAAAAATAATGGAACCCAATTGGGAATTTGAGTGTTTTTGCAAACCGTAGTATAAGTTCGTTAATGGCTGAAATCGGTCAAGGGGGAGAGTGGTTCAGCTTGAACCAAAGTGTCTATTTAGGTACTGAGAGCTGCTGAAAGAATTCATTTTTGGTTCACATTAGAGGGAGGGGGAATTGAGACATATATTAAAATATATAATCGAATGCTTTCAACATAGTGTTAGGAAAAATGTTATATAGTAGGTGTAAACATTTTTAAGTTAAATATACATTCTTTCTTATAATTTTTGTCGTTTTATATTTCAAAATACAAGATAATACTTTTGTTAACTTCCACTGTAGAGAGAGGGGGTTGTGAATTCTATATATCACTTTGTTAATTTTTCTGTTTTATTAATTAAAGAAAAAAAAATATGAATAATTTGCAGCGTTTTTGTATAAAATTTAGTTTTATTATAAAGCAGTGCATCGGTCTAAGTCCCCGTTATCTTCTGCATTGATTTCTTGTTTACTTAAAAGCTTATTTCTTCTTTTAGTTCACTTTTTTCTGTTTGTTTTTTTTTCAGTATCTGCGACTTAGGTTTGGCAAAACTGTGAGGACTCTAGGGACTTTCTTGTTTGTACTTAAAATGGTAAGTGATCCATGAACAAGAAGGTAATTTAAAAGTTTAAGAAAAGGCGGAACACGAACCTTTGTCTTCTGATTAAACTCTAAAATAATAATTGTAATTATTATTACTAAGATTTTCAATTATTATTAATAAGGTTACTGTTTAGAGAAACTGGCAAATATGTGACGTCAGAAGTTATTACGATTCTATGGCCTATGTAAACTTATAAACCAGATATTTCTATACAGCATCTAGAAATTTTAATTTTCACTTAATTTTTTTGTTCTTAGTAATTAAATTAAACATTTAAGGAATAAACTACTGTATCTTAGTTCAAAATGTTGTTATTGCTTGCTTAAAAAAAAAAAAAAAAGGATTATATTCGTTATTTATTTAATCATATACCAGATAAAGAGAATATCTTCAGATAGCCAATCTACTGTAAACATCTATAGTACTGACCAGACTAATTTCTGGATAACAACTTGGCAAGGGCGGGGCTCAACAGGAAGACTTAGTCTAATCATTTTGCCATAGTTAATGTAAGCTGAAACCCACTTACATGTTGGTCAATACCAAAAGAATAAAATTTGCTAATGGTGCAACATTATGGAAAATGACATCACAACAGAATTTAATTAAATAGTTAAAAAGATGTAGTCTGAAGAATTTAGAAGTCTAGGGAAAAAACACAAGTTAGAATGTTTTATGTGATTTTGGGATCCATAGCACACTAGGGATATTGTATGGTCAGCACACCTTTCTTGCTGTCTGATTTTTTTTTTTTTACGTAATGAAGAATGGGTCCCTTATAGGGTTTGGTGGTTTCCAGAACCATAACAGAAATCCTCTGGGTCATTACAAACAGAATTGTAGAAAGAAAAACAAATTGTGCACTGTGAATATTGAACAGAGGACATTTTACTCAGGAGTCCAGTTCTCTAACCACTGGACCATTGTACTCCTACTAGATAAAGATATAAAAAAAAAAAAAAAAGATAAAATATCAAAGAATTAATAAAATTATTGGAAACTAAATTACAGGCATTGTCTTGTCAAACAAGAGCACTTATTACTTACTACAAAATTACTTATCACTCAATATTCTATGTTCGAGGAGTATACACACCCACACACATAACTAGTACAAACAGAAACTGCTACACACTAGAGTCAGAGACAAATATATTATTAAATATATACATTTAATATTATATATAGGATCAGGATAGCCCGTGCAGCACTTTCATAAATGTGAACAATGTGTGCAACTTCGAAAACGGATAGTCCAATATGGCATGGTGTTGAGGCATGGACTCATATCTAGTGCAAAATATATACCATTAAACGTATTGAAGCATTCGGGATGTGCCTTTACAGGTGAATGCTCAGAATACCTTTCGAGAGCGTTCTTAGCAGAGCGAATGCGTTCCTTGGAGTTGCTCGACAAAATGAAACAGAGGAAAAAAGCATATTCGGTTGGCATATTGCGAGGATGCCGGTATAGTGTTCTCCAGATGGGTAAGATTGAGAGTGGCCTTTTGTCTGAAAAATATTAGACAATAAGAAAGGAATAAGAAAAGAGAATAGCGGTTCCGACTGGCTCAAGATAGAGTTTCGCCATGTTAAACGCCAACGCTAAGGAGACTTGATATGGCACGCAAGGAAGAAGTAGTTCTTATTCTTTCTGAGGAGATTATTTTATTATTTTGTATATCATTACAAAATGTTAAATTTTTGTATAATGTATTAAAAAAAAAAAATAAACGAAAAAAAAAATACTAAATGGTGTTTCTAATCATGCTTAATAATGCTTGACTGTATATTCATTTTTAATAAATATGTGGCTTTATTTTTGTATGCTGAAATATATATTATGTTAGCTCCGATCATTATTATTTCAAGATGAAAGAACATAATTCACCCCTTGATCACCTTAACCCAAAAGGATCATTTTGATAGCAAACCCTAGGTTCATTCATTCCAGGAGAATATTAGTCCTTGCAAGTCCTAGGGATCATATGATCCTCTAGGTTCATGTGATCTATAGATTTCCTAGGTTCTGACAATCGCTCCTCCATAGAATTGGGAGTGACTGTAAGTGAGGTCGCGCCAAATGTGTTCTTTCTCTCCTACTCATGGGCCGAGATACCTTCATGACTCAGTGAAGAACTTAGTGATTGCTGGAATCCTACTCATTCATATTTATTATTAACACTTCTGCTGTAAATGAAATTATTATCTTTAAGCTGTTAAGCTTCTGTAATAAATTGAAAGAGAATTGAAATTAAGTTGTATTAAAAAAAAATATATTAGTATCTCATTATTTTCTGAAAGAACTGATAAATCAAATTTTATATCCATTCATTAAAAACCAAGTAAGACTGGAGCTATACATTTAAAAATTAGATATGCTTAATTTTGATTTAGTCAAATATTTGCTCTATCATCGTTAAGTTCTTTTTTTTTTAAATAAGGGGTCAGTATCTATTAGTATAATTTGTTTTACTTTAGAATAATTTTGTGTTTATATATTTAAAATGAAGTAATATATTTTAACAGGTGTTTCACATTCCCATCGTGATATATGTTCCAGCTCTGGCTTTAAATCAGGGTAAAACATCTTCATTTTAAAAGTCAGTAACTAGTCAGTAAGACATATAAGATATACCCGTCTTCAGTTTCAGGCATCAATCTGCACCTGATGGCAGTGGTTTCATCAATTGTCTGCATCTTCTATACTTCAATCGTAAGTATATTTCCTCTGGTAACTTGACGTGACTTTTGAAAATTTATAAATGTTTATTTATCAAAATAAAAAATTTGGCGAAGACCAATCCTGCGTAGGAGAAGCTAAATAATGGCCTTTTCAAAAGTTTTGAATTGAAATTAATTAAATAAATATTATTTANAAATTAAATTAAGAAGAGTCATTTAAACAGCTTGACAATGTCAGCTCCTCCGAGCATGAGCGATATATTCGTCGGCCTCGGAGGTTGGACTCTCGACACTAGTGCGGGGAATTTAATAACTTATCAGACTTGTCTCGGTAGCATAAGTGGTAAATGCACCGGCCCGGATAGCAGGAGATCTAGGTTCGAGTCCTGGTTGGGGCAGTTAGATTTTTTATTCTGTTCCCTTGCACTAAAAATTATTGAAATTAATTAATTTAAAAAAAAAGCAAGCGTAAAAGTTAAAATTGCAAAGGCTTGCTTTACACTGTTCCGGAAGAAAGAGTTGGGCAAAAAGCTCAACCAACTGCATAAGATAAATATAGTAAAATAAATGTAATAAAACCACTTTTAATTAAAATTGTAACAGAATAAAATAGTTAGAAAATTACATTGTACATCAAGAATGTTGTATAACTTTTTTCAGGTCGTCAATCATAACGAATATATGAAATCGTAATATTGTTCCCCTTCTTGATATCCCCTTAATTGGATTACAACAAAAAATGAATTAATTTAATGGCTTGATATCAAAAGCCTAAATACCGAATTAGATTACTATATTTTTTAAATTTATGAAGCTAAAATAACTCAAAGTTACATTCTTAAATAATTCTTCGTAACTCTAACAGTAAAAAAGATATTTAGGATTTTAAAATTTGAGTTTTCTCTTATCCCTCATCACCTCGACTGATTTCAAAATATATCAATAAATCAGTTATGAGTACAACCTTAACAGCTGAATTACACACACCCACACCCACACCCACACCCACACCCACACCCACACCCACACCCACACCCACACCCACACCCACACCCACACCCACACCCACACCCACACCCACACCCACACCCACACCCACACCCACACCCACACCCACACCCACACCCACATNACCTACACACACACACACACACACACACACACACACACACACATATATATATATAAAGTCCCTATTTTATGTGTGTGTGTGTATTAAAAAAAATTAAATTTGACATGTTACTTTGTAAATGCAAAATTGGTTCAACATGAGTGAGGGTTGAAATATCTCAGAAATTCTAGGGATTTTTTAGGGATGTTACCCCTGCTGGTTAGTGCTGAGATGTTTATACAAAATCAAGAAATAATAAAAATTAAATAAAGAAAAAAATTCCCTTGTCATTAGCAAAGTACCAGGTAAGTGTAGATTTCGGCTCTCTAAATGATGTAAAGAATATGCTGGAACACTCTGCCTTGTGAAACGCCCTTTTCTATAGATAGCATTTGTAGCGACTAATATTTTTTTAGCTCAATACAATATTCATAAAAATGGTTTTACAAGTGCGATTTCTATGTATAGATTTAAGCTAATGTAGAAAACAATGAAAAAATTTAATAAGAAATGTACTTGTAAATAGAGAAAAACACTTACGACCAGGCAAACAATGCAATTGCCAACGATTCAGATTAATTTGAATTTTGATGGGTGTTGGCCATACTATCATTTGCCCAGTTTAAATTTTGGATCTATTTAAAATATCAGTTTTATACGAGTAGAAAAAAATGATGTTTAATTACTCACAGTAGTGAAAACAAGCATGCTGAGTCGGCTTATCTTTGATTATAATTATAGTACTTACTAACGTCTAGATGAAAAGACAGACACTCCTTGTCACACATAGTAATACATATTTCCTGTTTAAATATAATTTGTTGTCCATATTTCTGAAAGCTATTTTTATAAATATTATGCGCTCAGCTCTTATAATATAAACAAATATAGCAATAAAATGATAAATTCATAAGCCATAAATTGTTCTTTATATTTCAAATAATAAGTCTAGAAGATCCTTATCTCGAAAATAAAATACCAGATACTCTTCATTAATTTGCATCATTTAAATGCTGAGAGCTTTAGAAAACTACGATAACATTATGATACATTATAAACGTCTTGTTTCCAGTACAAATAATATTAACTTCTAGTCAAAATATTATCTTTTTCTATTAGATGTTTTTTGTTGGGGTTAGGTCAAGATAGGTTATAAAATTATAATTATACAATTTTTTTACATTGTAAGCCATCTTCACGGCTATCATGAAGACTGAATCATGAAAATGGAATCTTGGTGACATGACGTCCCCTCTCACCATCCTGATAGCCCTGAAGATGGCTTACAATGTAAGCTGAACTTAAATTTTATTTCATTTAACGATGTTAAAAACAGTGAATTTTCAGTATGATTTTATTACTAAGTGGGAAATTGTGTACAAAGTTTTTTTTCTTTAATTTTTCTGATAATTGATTATTTTAATAGATATTATAGAGTTTTATAGTTTTAAAATTGCTATTTATTTGTCAATTCGTTTTTTAAAGGAATTTAAACTAGTAAAATTGTTTAACTGTTTGATTTAAAAGAATCATGTGTCCTTAATATATACTATAATACATATCTACATTAGAAAAAATAAAAGGAATAAAACCTATCTCTGGTAGAAAATGTCCTAATTTTTTCAATTATATTTATTTAGGTCCTAGTTTTATTATTAAATTTAAATTGGGTTTTGTTCTTTAACTATGCAATTCCCTATATTTTTTAAACTTGTTTTTCAAAAACAAACAACCCTTGCAATCGAAAAAGGGTACTTTACTACTTAGGTGCTGATATACAGTGATGATAACTTTTATTTCATACAAAATGTGAAAGAAGGATTATAGCACATTCTCTCTTTCAGGGTGGATTGAAGGCAGTGGTCTGGACGGATGCCGTTCAGTGGGTCATGATGATGGCCTCTGTTATGATTTTAATCGTGATTGGCACTGGAAAGGTTGGCGGCACTGGAGAGGTCATCTCGAGGAATATGGAGACGGGTAGGATCGAGTTCGACACGTGAGTATTTCTCCTGGTTTTTTATTTATTTATCTTTTTTTTTTTTGCATTTGCTCGCAAGCTGACTAATAATATATTAGAAACCAAGTGAGTGGTACTCTCTAAAATAAAAACAAACGTATACGGAAGCTCTCATGATCGAGAGGTGTACTTATTATAGATCCATTAAGTCAAAGATCCCCGCCATTTAAAAAGAAAATCTTTTTGATGCTACTTATCTTATATGTGAAACAGCCATTTCTATTGGGTCCGAATTGGTTGATTGAAGAACTCAGTCTTTCCGTTTGTCTCAGGATTCAAAAGCTGTAGGTCATTTTCCGCAGCAACAAATCAATAACTATGGCCTCAAGAGGGGTAAATGTGGCGCACACATACTTTTGTTTTGTACATAAAAGTATGTATAAAGATATAAATTGTTACGGTAAATGTGCTTTTAGCAGCAGCTTTAGAGTTCCCTTAGGCCAATTAGGCTTTTCACGGTGGTATATATATATANATATTATCTTGACGCCTTTTGTCGCCTGAACCAAGTTGAAGACTGAATTGTGAAGGACTGCTCACATGGAACGTAAGTAAATAATAAACCTTTTTTTTTTCACCAAAAACTTTAAAGAAATTTATTTATTTATATTTAAATTTCTAATCAATTGAATTACACATTTATACGTCGACTTGGCTTAATCTAATGCCAAATATTTAACATATACTTACACCCAGAAAAAAGAACGCATCCTCGTAAGCAAATTTTTGTCTTCCTTTCTGTCAAAATGTGTAACCTTCTTCAATTTAGTTTAAAAGCAATCTGTGAAAATAAACAGATAGCCGATCAGTTTAGGCGTAATTACAATTTAATTATTGTTAAAATATATGGAAGTTATCGGTGAAAATTTTAAAATAAAAAAATTCATTAATGATTAATAATGATTTATTAATATTTTAATGGACCAGTTTGATATTATCTTAAAGAATGTTATGCAATATAAACCCTGTTAAAAAAAAATCTAAAATCACATGCCACGTTTTTTTTTTTTTTAATTTTGTGGCTGTGTATTCAAAATTTTGATTAACTATTGTTATCTTACAGATATTCCATTATAAAATTACTTTCTTTGAGGTGTGAGTACAATTTTATATGCATTTTATTGATAATGTAAAAAAATATCGAATGATAATGAATTAAAATCTCAAAAATAAATTAATGAAATGAAACGACTAATGAAAACAGATAAAATCAAATAATAAATTATAATTAATAGCATTGAATAAAGGGCCAAAATAACTAAATACGAATTTGAAATTCCTCTGTGCCCCACATGCACGAATTTGACATGCCTCTGTGTTGCAGGTGGAGCCTCGATCCTCGTGAACGACACAGTGTCTGGGGCGTGATCTTCGGGAACTTTTTCTTCTGGCTGTCAACTTTTTCTGTCAACCAGATGATGGTACAACGGTGTCTCTCACTTCCTACCGACAAGAAGGCAAACCAGTCAGAACACCTTATATTTATATTTAATATTTTATTTCAATATTTATTTATTTATTTATTACGTTTCGTAAAAAATAGCTAAGCAGTTAATTACAATAGTATGGGGTAGAAAACACCCATCACCGTAATTACAAGGAAAAAAAAAGATAATAGTAACTAATAATAATAATAATATTAATACAAAACTTTATACAAGAAATGCAAGGGAATAGAATAAAAAATCTGTCTCAGCCAGGGCATTGTTCTTGTTTGTGGCTGAGACTGTTTAGATTTTTTATTATATTCCCTTGTATTTATTGTTTAAATTTACATGGGATAAAAAACAACAATAAAAACAATATTTATATAAAACTTTATACGCTTAGAATAACAGTGACATGTCCAGGTGGACGGAGGAGAGAAAGCTGTCTCACAGCCAGAAAATGAAGGAGTACTGGAAGAAGAGGAAGGAAAGAGCTTTTCCGAAGAGTGGATACGAGCCACGTTATCCTCAGTAGACCCAAACGACAAAGAGAGAGAGTGACAGAAGCTTTAACAGTGATTGTTAAATTTACCTTTCAATCAAATAATATGGAATCGAATGGGGTCTGCTATAAAGCCCATCAAGTTTCTTAACTTGATAGAAGGAATCAAAAATCTTGACCAGTTCTTTCGGGTGGCTCGCTACAAAAGTGAGAACACAGTCAATATTATAAATTATTTCAGCCCTGCTTAAAAAAAGGACATGGTGAATAAAATCTTAAGGAAAAAAGAAAGAAAAAGTTTAATAAGATCTAGTCTCACAGGCTACCAAACTGATAACCTACATAAACGCGGGTGGTGTTCAATCACCTTTTTGTAGGACAAATTAGACTTAAATTAGGCAACATCCTAAAAAAAGAAGGTTACCAAGTAGCCTAAAGCCCGGGAGAAACGTAAAGAATACATTTTCAAGGCCCAAAGATAAAGTGGAGACGAACGACAAAAGACCTCTGCCAGGAGTGTAGGAAGGACTGGGTGCCGACTCTCGACCTGAGTGAAGGAGCATAGGTCATCCTCGTCTTACGCATCGCACAAGAAGGATCATTTCCAAAGGTGCGAAACACTTGTTTGACGAGGAGAATGTGAGGCTCCTTCGCGCTATGGTTGAGAGACCTGGACTAGCTGCCGACGAAAACTTGGAGATAGTCAAATGTTAAAAAATAAATTTGAGGCTTCTGTCTAAATGTCTCCAGGCAGAATTTCAATCTGAAATCCAGGAATTCGTGGCAGCACAGGAAATTAAAAGGCGATGAGGTGCGAGAAGCTAGGGGGGTGGGGGGGGGGGTACAAATTAATATACAGAGCTCGTTACTAAAGAGGGAAACTTAATTATATTAATTGACATAATTTATTTTATTTATGTATTTTTAAAAATCTAATTTATTGTTTGTAGAAATAATTTATTTGTTTATGAAATTTAATTTTTAAAAATGTATTTATTGGATTTAATTTCATTTTAAATTTTAATTTATAGAGTATTATTGATTTATTTGTTGGTTATAATAATTTGTCTGTTATATAATTCTGTCCCTAGTGCCTGAAGATGGTTCACTGACATAGAATTATTTGAAACAGAAAAGACTATCTCTTTATCATCCCTAAAGTTTAAAAAGTAATAAGTATATTCCAAATGATCTGCCAGAATTATAGGAAGCTCCAAACTTGATAACTGTGGCTAATATCATAAATAATTAGTCTTTCTTTATTAGTGAACATAATTTGATGATATCAATCAAGATGTAGTTATATTAAGAGTATTTGTATACAGACTCATATCTCAAAAGAAAATTTTGTAATGAAAAAGTTAAATTTTATTTCCTCAATCCTATTTGTAAATATGAGTAAAAATTAATATTTTTTTTTTAAGTTGGACCACTCAGAGCAATATTTTGTTACAGAGCGATAGTTTTGATGGCTTTTGGATTTGTTTCAATTACGCTAATGTGCTGCTACACCGGTTTGATTATTTTTGCGTATTACCACAAGTGTGATCCCCTCATGACAAAGGTAACATTGTATTTATCATATTTATCTTATTTAATTTGCGTGTGAGTGGGTCGGGGGAGTGCAGTGCTTCTCATATCATATTCCAGAGGCAGACACTATACCTCAGGAGAAACAAAAATTAATATACTCGCTTAAGTGGTACATATACTGAAAAAAAAAAAAAAAAAAAAAAAAAACCTCAGCCCGGTTTTCAACGAAATAGGGATTAAAATTTCCCTTTTTTTCCATGTTATTTCTAACTTTTAACACAAAGGCTCAAATAGATCAACTTTAGATATAATTATTAGATGTTTTTTGTTGGGGTTCGGTCAACGTAGATCCGAAAAATACAATTTAACGTATATTTTTAATTATCTGCCAATGTTTCGGCTTACATTGTAAGCCATCATCAGGGCTATCATGAAGGCGAGAAAGGACGTCTAGTCACCAGGATACCAATTTCATGACTGCCAGAAGAATCATGAAAATGGGATCCTGGTGACACGACGTCCCTTCTAATAGGGACTAGAATATTTATAAATGGCTCTCCATTTATAAATATTATCGTTTTTTTTTTTTTTTGACAGATTAATGGATCTGATCTACCATAAAAGAAAAAAAAATAGCATTGCAGGATATGTTGAATATGAAACTTCTTAATTCTAAAACATGTAAACGTTTGAGGAAGTTATTAATATTTCATGTTTAATTAGTGAATATATTGTCTTAGTGAATATGTATATTCTTAAAGAATGTTATGCAATATAAACCCTGTTAAAAAAAAATCTAAAATCACATGCCACGTTTTTTTTTTTTTTAATTTTGTGGCTGTGTATTCAAAATTTTGATTAACTATTGTTATCTTACAGATATTCCATTATAAAATTACTTTCTTTGAGGTGTGAGTACAATTTTATATGCATTTTATTGATAATGTAAAAAAATATCGAATGATAATGAATTAAAATCTCAAAAATAAATTAATGAAATGAAACGACTAATGAAAACAGATAAAATCAAATAATAAATTATAATTAATAGCATTGAATAAAGGGCCAAAATAACTAAATACGAATTTGAAATTCCTCTGTGCCCCACATGCACGAATTTGACATGCCTCTGTGTTGCAGGTGGAGCCTCGATCCTCGTGAACGACACAGTGTCTGGGGCGTGATCTTCGGGAACTTTTTCTTCTGGCTGTCAACTTTTTCTGTCAACCAGATGATGGTACAACGGTGTCTCTCACTTCCTACCGACAAGAAGGCAAACCAGTCAGAACACCTTATATTTATATTTAATATTTTATTTCAATATTTATTTATTTATTTATTACGTTTCGTAAAAAATAGCTAAGCAGTTAATTACAATAGTATGGGGTAGAAAACACCCATCACCGTAATTACAAGGAAAAAAAAAGATAATAGTAACTAATAATAATAATAATATTAATACAAAACTTTATACAAGAAATGCAAGGGAATAGAATAAAAAATCTGTCTCAGCCAGGGCATTGTTCTTGTTTGTGGCTGAGACTGTTTAGATTTTTTATTATATTCCCTTGTATTTATTGTTTAAATTTACATGGGATAAAAAACAACAATAAAAACAATATTTATATAAAACTTTATACGCTTAGAATAACAGTGACATGTCCAGGTGGACGGAGGAGAGAAAGCTGTCTCACAGCCAGAAAATGAAGGAGTACTGGAAGAAGAGGAAGGAAAGAGCTTTTCCGAAGAGTAGATACAAGCCGCATGGTCCTCAGTGGGCCCAGGA
>KZ809272.1:40471-51676 GCA_000696205.2 Oncopeltus fasciatus | reverse complement strand
ATATATATATACTAAATGAACATTCATCCGCGTAAGCTAAGCAGACTTTTCGCGTTATGTAAAAGTGGGAAGTTTTCAAAGTATAAATTGAAATGAATTGCTATTTACGGGAAATCTATTAAAAGCAAAGAAGCTAACACTAATAACAAATGTTATTCTTGAGGCTTGTGTACTCTTTCCTCCCGAAGAGACTCACATAATCAAAGCCGCGAGAATTAAGGAAGGATTGCCCCATGCCAGATATACAGCATCCGCCAGTCTACTAGTCACAACGAATGATTATATGAGCTTCCAATGAAAAGTCTACATACCGAATTTTATATATCTTATAAATTTGAGGGCCTGCCCAACACTTGAAATTATATTTTTAAATTCATTTTTATATGGGTTTTTAAAAAAATGATAACTATAAATGTTATATAATTATATTTTACACCTATTCATTTGGTACATTTTTTTCGTAAAGCAAATAATGACGAATATATTAAATTTTGATCTTCCTCTAGGCCTCCTCATTCTCTGGCCCATTTCAGCCATTAATGAATTGATCCAAACGAGTTATATATGTTTTATTTATTTAACGTATTAAACGAAATTATGGCTCCAGTCATGATCCTGGGAGCCAGGTACGACGTCCTCTCTCGTCTTAATGATAGGCAGCCGTCAAGATGGCTTACAATGTAAGCCGAAACTTTTGTACCATTGAATAATTATATTTACCCAGCTGCAATTCCAATCATAGCTATTCACAAATGTCAGTTTATGATTTAAATTCATGTGCTAACTGGTCTAATTTCTCTTAGAGATTCAGAGTTCGGATACATGATAACAAAATAATAAGAGGCTTTTGTTAGTCGATATACCATTCTAATATTTGATACTCTGTTTGTTTTAATTTGTATTTACTTTGATTAAAAAAAAAAAAGTAACTTCAAACAATCTATTATTAGATTATTTTATTTGGGGTTCGGTCAAGTTAGATCCAAAAAAAATAAAAATACACATTTAAAAAAAGTGTATTTTTAAAAAGATTATACACCAACGTTTCGGCTTACATTGTAAGCCATCTTCAGGGCTGCCTATCATGAAGACGAGAGAGGACGTCCTGTCCCTAAGTTTGAATTTCCTGACTTAAGTCATGGTATAACAAAAAGGGTATCTAACTAAAAAAGTATATTTAACTAAAACGTTTAAACTTGTGTGTGTGTGTGTGTGTGTGTGTGTGTGTGTGTGTGTGTGTGTGTGTGTGTGTGTGTGTGTGTGTGTGTGTGTGTGTGTGTGTGTGTGTGTGTGTCTGTGTGTGCCTGTGTCTGTGTCTGTGTGTGTTTATATATAAACCTGCTAGAAGGTAGTTTACTCAAGTTTGATAACGGCAGTAAGAGGGGTGGGTGTGGAGGCACAGTGAAGGTTGCTTGTGATACGAAAGCAGACTGGCGTTCAGTTGCCAACCTCAGACCACCGCGATGAGATCTCCCCTGGCTGTCCTTGCTCTCGGAGCGCTGACGTTAGCAGTCAAGGTAGGCCTGCACTTCCGAGATCAGTAACCGAGGGGATCGATAGAGACAGGTATCTCTTCTAACTACAGCTGAAATATCTGCACTTGACTTATGTAGCCACTACTGTGGGCGCACAAGGCCGGAGTAAACATTTCCTATCCTTCGCTACCGGGATTTTTTGTTCTCTTCGACTTCCTGGATAGTGATTCGCTTGTATGAATTATACACTTGGAATTTTTACAGGCTATCTGTTAAGTGACAGAAAATCCCTGGGCCAAGAGATATTCTCTTGGTGACTAGCTGGGCTAGCAGTACTGCAAATATGCCCACATCTTGTTATCTATCGTTATTGTCTGAAATTAAACCTCTTATCCTGAGAATTAAGAGGATAACTGATGATTGCTACCTGGATTAACTTGTTACGGAAGACTGCCTCCTAAATCATTAACTGGGAAGATGTAGTCAGTGTGAATAATTATATTTACCCAGCTGCAATTCCAATCATAGCTATTCACAAATGTCAGTTTATGATTTAAATTCATGTGCTAACTGGTCTAATTTCTCTTAGAGATTCAGAGTTCGGATACATAATAACAAGCTAATAACAGGCTTTTGTTAGACGATATACCATTCTAATATTTAATACTCTGTTTTAACTTTTATTTACTGTACAGATAATTTTTTTTTTTAATAAAGAGTTAATAAATAATAAAAAAAACAACAAAAAAAAAAACTCGTCCGCACTGACTATATAGACCCTAAGAGAAAAAATTGTATTTAAGGATGTAACTCTTTAAGGATGTATTTATTCTCGATGCATGGCACACTTGAGAAAGCATGGATCGGCATATCATTCTCGCCACCTGTTATTTTTCCCATTCAATGAAGAATTGTTCCTGATTAGAGCTGGATATTCCCTAGAAGCACACTAGGAAACCTCTGGGTAATTGCAAACAGAAGCACAGGAACGAATAATTAAAAAACTGGGGAATATGAAAATTGAACCTGGCTCGAGAATCTAGTACCTTAACCACCTAACGACCGTGCCCACAACATGGTGGACATTATTAAGAGTAAATAAAGAATTTGATAATAGAATACTAAGATGTTAATGAATGTAAAGATAAGATCAATTTCTGGCAGACTCTTCTTTTAGAGAAAAAGAAACAGCGGATGAAGCTCTCACCCTTAGTACGTCTATTCTTGAACATTCCATTCACAACTTGCTTTCTCTAAAATTGATTTAGATCATAAAATCAAAAATTTTACACCTACCATGCATTATTAAAATTTCTATGACACATTTTATAATGAAGATAATACACTTTTTCAATTTTCTCTCTGATCCTACCTTCTGCACCTCTTAAATGATGGCACTTATATACATACATCACATTTTTACATTCATACATATGGNTTTATATATATATAAATTTAGAATAAAAAATATCCCCAACGCGTAGGTGCCGCCAAAAGTCGTTAGTGTAATACTACTAAGGACCATTGTGCCACATTTCAAAAATATCGATAAAAAAATTTCTGATGAGTTTCTTGTTCTAAATTAAATACCAAACCCTCTGCCTCAAAAAAAAAAAAAAAAAAACCAAAAAAAAACAAAACATCTAGCTAGTGCTAGACATTTCACCTAATCGCCACATTCTATTCGTCTGAATTTCTCAATCATATAAATTTCTTTCTTTTTACATTTGAGAGCGACATCCCCAACTCTAAATAATCCTGAGTAACAGAAAAGAAAAAAAAATTCACTCTTTCGAGAACAGAACATTTTTCGGCGGACCGTTTTTTTTGCTAATCTCTTATCTAATTCTTCATCAGTAATCTCAGCAGGGAATATTTAAACCTCTCATTTTATGGTTAAAAAAAACTATATATATATACATTGTTTTTTTTTGTATTTAATCTCACGTAAATTTTAAACAATAAATGCAAGGGAATAGAATGAATAGATTATTCTAAAAAGAAGGGAATGAGACAGATTTTTTTTTATTCCATTCCCTTGCATTTATTGTTTAAAATTTACGTGAGATTAAATGCCACAACAAAAACAATATTTATAATAAGAAATAAAAATTAATTGACGAGAGTCGTTTAAATAGCTTGAAAATATCAGCTCCTTCGAGCATGTATTCGTAGTCGATGTATTCGTCATTCTCGGAGGTTAGGCTCTCGCTAGTGTGTTGGGATTTTAATAAGTTATCTTGCTAGCCTCGGTGGTGCGAATGGTTGGCACGCCGGCCCGGATAACAGGAGATCCTGAGACAGATTTTTTATTTTATTCCCTTGCATTTACTACATATATATATATGCGCCGAGCGTAATATTTGTTTTAGAGTAATGATATTCAACAAATATTTGTTTATTTGAAGTTACGCAACAAATTTAAACATTTATGAGTGGAGGGATTACTTGAAATCTTAATAATTTGTTTATTGATAACACAACCAAATTGACCAATAAGGAGTACGGGTATACCTGAATTATTTCCTAAATGAAATAACGGCAGGTCGCTTGAAAAAGAATAAGATTGAGCTCTTCATTCCCTGAAATTGGAAGAATAGAAGGGAGGTGATTACCAGTAATATCAAGTGCAGGGAAAAGATGTTTTCTTTTATTTAGTGGGCGTTTATTTAGGAAGCAAAATTGAAACAACATATATATGTTTATTAAACAGTCTATGAAACATGTATGAAAAAAAAAAAAAAAATTGTATGAGGCTTGGAGGTTGTATGAACCAGAAAGTTCATTAAAAACATTCACAACATTGGTGTTTACTCAGCTCCTCCATGACAACGTTCGTCTCATGGAACTGAAGTCAAATAAGTTTTAACTGAATACTGTTGTATTATATTATTATTATACTTTTTAATTATTATAATATTATAAGTTATTTTTACTGAATACATAAAATTATCAAAAAATGAAGTTTAAATCTGATTTTCTCAAGTGTAGACCCCGCCTTCGGAGGATTTTTACCACGCTGCAGTAGTAGAGTACCGCCCTCTTTCGGGCAAGGATGGGAATGACACCCTCAGACTCAACACAGTTCAGTACATCAAAATTATCTCTCAAGTTGAACAGTATGTGAGTATTTCCTCATATTTTTATTTATTTATTTAATAAGTTTCAGTCTCCCTTTCAACCGCTTAGGGTCATGGAGGGAGTGGCTATCTACAATTTGCCATCCCATTCTAAAAGTGCTTGGCCCAGGTCGAGATTTAAACCCGCATAGCCAGGATTGCAACACCTGAACGGATATAATACCTTAGGATCTATTTAATTGATAAATAATTCTACAATATATAATATATGTAGTTTTTACACAAGCATAATACTGGTCTAATAGATGCAAAGGGTATATATGCTAGGGCAGAAAGTGATCCATCCCTTAACTAAGCGCTGCGGGTCCTTACCCTGTTTTTATTTGAAAATAGATGTATTTCCAGTAATATAGGTGCTTGGAAAAGTTTGGTTACCTATATAATTCCCCACCCTTGACCCTAAGTTGTTATTAATAAATAAAAAATTGGACTCGCCTATGCGAAGATAATATGGTAGCTCTGGGGGGTGAACCCACGAAAGATATACAAAATAGGAACGAAATATTAAAAAAAAAAAAAAAATTTAAATATATACAACATCGTTTTGTACTTTTTAAATTTTTAATAAATTTGAATAAATTCGCCTATCTAAAATTTTGAAAGATTTTCATGCAGGAGTTGACTAAACTAAGAAGAATTTATTTATCACTAAAGATGGACATAAGGGCAAATGACAATGTTGACCCAAAAAATGAAGAGAATAATGACTATAAAAGGTGAAATTACTGAATATTATCACAATCACTAAAATATTAGCGATTCCTTTGTCACATTCATAAATATCTTACCATAAGCATTATTCGTAATAATGAGATTTTATATAAAACTTAAGAAATTAAACTTGACACCTATCGTGTTCAATAAACTTTTTCATAATGCTCATTATATTGAAAATTTTAAATGAATAAGTTTCGTATTCCACAAACCTTCTCCTCTCTTACATTATATTCAGACAAAAATGAATTATTTACAATAAATTAAAATATAATTATGTAAACAAAAGATGATAANTAAAATTTATATAAAAGTCTAGCTCTTCATTAATATTTCTTGACTAGACTTTCATTTAAATTTAAAAATTATAACTCTTCCCCAGCATAAAAATGAATAAAACTAATTTTAAAATCTCAACTGCTTATCTGTCATATTCCCATATTCATAAAACTTTTTTTTTCTCTTTAACTTCCTGTTCAATCATAATTAGCGTGGAAAAATAGGCTATGCAGAAGAAACCACCAATTCTAAGAACGTGAATGACCGGCTAATTTTCGATGGAAAACTTTCCAGGGCGGGACTCGAACACTACCAAGTTGAGAGACCTTAATATATCTCCTTAGCTTCCTTATATATTAGATATTTTCTTAAGCATGCTTTTTCTTTTTCATTCTATTCACGAGATGTATATACACAGCTATCTGCTCCACCCACCTTGTGTGTATCAAATTCTTGGCTGGAGTGATGGTCTTTTCTTATTCCGTTTCATGCTAAGTAAATGGAAATAAAAGTGATGGGCGAAAAATGAACTCCCAGATCGCGTACGAACTGAGTACCATAACACAATCTTCCAACTACTTTGTCAAATTTTCATTAAAAAGGAGACATATAACCGTTATAATTTACTCAGTTTTAATTGTTTTTGAACAGTTGATGTAGCAGAACGACTAAAGATAATTTAATTTGATCTCTGTCTCTCTCTCTCAAAAAAAAAAAAATTATTGGATTGAAATAAAATTCTTAAATGCCTGATCTGGTTTCTTTATTTTTAAAATTATGAGCGCCCCTCCAACTCTTTTCTACTTAAACATTACTATATACTTTCTTAAATATTTTCTTAATATACATTATTAATAAAAGTATACATAGTTTCAGAAATGTTTATTTAACGTTTATTTTCTATAATTTTTTTTTCGTCTAACAAGATCTAACATATTGACGATTTTTTATTTTTTTTATTTTGAATATCCTTATATTTGTAGCCGGTTTTTTTTGTCTAGAGCTAGCAAATTAAATAAATGAGAGAAAATATAAATTTCCCTGGACAGAAAACGGTACAGAGTAATCTAAGCCCTCAGAGAGAAAGGGTGGATAGTGGGTGAACTGTGGGTTGCTGTGGGCAAGAAGAGGCCCCTGGAGGATCTTTTACTTCCTGGTAGACATTTTGACTTATTTTAATATTTGACATGATTGATCCCAAAAATTATTTATTGTTAGCTATTATAATCACTTTTAAAATAATATTGATACTTGATTTGTTATTATTTTATAGTGCTTCTGAAGAAGGCCTTCTAGGGTTTAAAGCACTGAAGCATGTATAAATATATTTAGTGAGAAAGGCAAATTGATCATTCTAATAAAAATAATAAGAAGAGAGGTTTGTCGGGAATTTGGTCATAGTAGTTGAAGAATTAAAAACTGAGATCAGGGCAAGTAGGGTGATGGGGAGAGAGAGAGACTTGTGCTCAACTGAGTCTACATCATGACTATGATGTCATATATTTGCCCTGATGAAGGCCTGAAATGCAGCCCAAAACTTTGGCTAAAATAAAAACTTTTTTGGTTACAAATTAGTATTTAATTCTTCAACTGCCATGTCCGAATTCCCGACAATCCTCTCTTCATAGAACTTGATGGTCAAAAATTCATTCCATATTGATTATTTTAGTTTTTAATTTGGGTCTCTCTCTAAAGCCCTTTCTTCCCACCATTTCCGCCATTAAAATCTCACCTAACGATATATATGTGTAGAGACTTGGATGTGCCACACTCCCAAGAATCCAAAGTTCTAAAGTACCATCATAGTGTGAATTGCTTAATGTCCTCACGAAGAGGATCTGGTAGACAGTCTAACGTTCTTCAAAAAGGATTGATTTCCGTTTATAATTCTACAAGGATTGCCAAAAGTTTGAAAGGATCACACCGACGGAACAAAGCCTCATGGAATATAGCTTAAGTATTGTCGAAAATTATTACGTACAAACCGGTAACTTGCGAAAGAAAGGAAATTTCTGTTTTCTCTCGCAATGGGATGCTAAATGATAAGGACATGTAATCAAAATGGCAAGGTACTACTAGATTATAATTCTTGAATAATTTTACCCTTGCTAAGATAAGAACTATAAATATACATATCTTTATTTGCCTGACAAGTCATTATAATATCGAGTGGGGATAAACTCTGAGAATACTTTCTGTGTAGACAATTTAATTAACTTATCAGACTCCTCAATATTTCAAATTCAAAACTGGTATTTATAATCAAGCATAATTTATTTTTCATAGAGCAGAAGTAATTCAATGTATTTTAAAGAATTCATAAATAACTTCTAAAGAAGCTATTGTATTTGGTCTCATGGCAGATGTTTACCTACTTTACACCTAAAGTCATAGTCACAATTTATATATAATGTGTGTGTTTAATTGGTGTGCATAGGTGTAACAAATTTACAAACTCTGTGTAGGCCACATTTTTTAGTTTTCCTATTTTAAATTTGGCTTTTAAAATAAATAAGTAAATTAGCAAACTCGAATTAAGAGCAGTGAGGGTTCATCTGAAATGAACAGAGGCTGTAATATTTAGTTTGGTTAAATGAAATAGATTGTTTATATTGATAAATGAGAAATTTCGGTAGTTACAGAACTTTATTAGAAGTGGAGAACTATCTGTACCCTAAATTATTTTATTGGTCTAGGAGAATCTGTCAGTTGTTTTCACAGTTAAGTTCACATTTAGCATTTAAATTCTGAATTCAAATGGACTGTAAAATTGGGCAAATGGAAGTGTGAAGTGTTTTAGTAATTTAATCTTGATAAAAATTACATGTGGGCCATAACAGCATAAATGTTCAAATTACCAGAAAGAAACCCAACTATAAATTTCATAAATCAAATATAAATTATTTTTATTTTGATTTACCGAAATTAAAAATCTTAAGTAGAAGAGGAAGAAGAAAATAAACTTTATTTTGGGACTAACTGAGTCTCCTTGAATAACTTAGGGTAAATTTTACATAAGGCCTTTTCTGGCTCAAAAAATATACATTATTATAAATAAATAAAACAAAAATTATTTATGAAAGAAATAGTAAAAATTAAACAAAAACGTAAACAAAAATAACATTTCCTCAAGGCTGATGTGTTCATAATCTATAACAATATGACTGGGGAAAGAGAAAGAAAAAATAAAGAAAAAAGTTAAAAAACATTGAGCTTATAACAGGGTTAGTTATAAATGCTATGTGCAGTACCCATTTAAAGGAAACACCAAATCTAACATTACTCACACTAATTCCATTATTTTACATACATATCACAAGCGCATAAAATTCATTTAATCATTAATAAGCAAAATTCATAGTTAGGAAGATTCAGTTTGGATGGATAGAAGATGCTGAAAAAGGAGAGATTGGAAAATGAAAAGAGAAAGAACACGTCGAATTTTTGAGGGTAGGGAGTTCCAAAGGCTAGCTGCCCGAGCTAGGAAAAAGCGGCAAAAAGAAGCAGTTCTTTAAGAGGGAGTGTAAAGATCGGAGGTTCGGGATCTAGTGTGGCGTGAACGGACTGAGGAGGTGAAGGTAAGGAGTTCATAAATGTAAGAAGGAGAAAATGTGGATACAGTACTATAAAGGAAGGAACCAGGGAAGTAAAGTCAACGATAGGAAGGAAACAACCACTTTAAATCTGTATACAGGCCGGTTACTCGAGAATTCCTAGGTCAGCCGAAGACAAACCTAACTCAACAGTTCTATGACAGGGAGTGTAAAGATCGGAGGTTCGGGATCTAGTGTGGCGTGAACCGACTGAGGAGGTGAAGGTAAGGAGTTCATAAATGTAAGAAGGAGAATGTGTGGAGACAGTAAATTTTATTAAAACCTATAATTTATTATTTAAAAAACAAAAACAAATATGAAACTAATTTGTGTCAATCTTCACAGGATTACACCTTAAACATTAGTAGAACTATTGCTTAATACTAAATAATAATGTTCGCTTATTTTTATGTGTAGATATACATTTTTCTCTAGCCAATAAGTAACTCTTTTTTTCCAGGCAGACATTGTAGTGTTTCCAGAGGCAGCTCTTCAGCACGGGGAAGGAAGTGTTTTCCTCGAAGTTCCAGTGGGACCAACAAACTTAGAGAATCTTCATCCGGTAAGCATGGACTTTTTTTTTTTTTTTTTTTTTTTTTTTTACAATTCGCATTTATTTAAATTAAAATGCATTGCCACTAATTTCAATACTTTCTTTAAACATTTGAGAAATCGAGACTTTAACAATCTCATTAATTATTGTTGTAATTCAAATAACAAAATCAATGTATTAGCTTAGCAAATATAATATTAAAATTCTTCAACATAGATTCATCTCAACATAAACATATTTCTTATTATTTCTGTTACGACTGAGTTTATTCGTAAAGTTTTAGTGTCTTCTTCTTTCTCATTTCCCAAGGTGCTGTTAAGCGTGTGGTAAAGTTTTGGTGTCGACAGGGAAAAATTGGTTCACATCCTGGAGTCCAGAAGATACCCCTTTGGTATAAAAATTGCTCAATAAAGATTTGTACGTGATCTTGTTTTAAATAATTATCACTTTTCTCACATTTTTCGCAGTATAGCAATAATTTCCCAATCTCTTTAGTGAAATATTAACATAAGATTACCTTCATACACATACACACACACACACACACACACACACACACACACACACACATATATGTACATGTTAACCTTTAATAGCTCATACACCATAACTCTTGTACATGAGGTTTTATATACGTATGTAGCTTTACCAGTGACATGTTTGTTTAGAGTTGTTTATACACCTTAAGTAGTTCATACCTCACAATCCTAAGTGATTTTATATGAGTGGACCTTTCACATCGGCTCTTCCAATCATTGCAAAGCAAGAATTCGCCATGGGTCTGATTGTTCATCCGCTAAAAGGAAATGTAAGCTGGGTTTAGAACGCCTTGCAGTAGGTTAGTTTTATTTTACTCATGTGGGGTGATTACTATATGGTAATCAGTCCAAGCTCCGAGCTCTGATTTAGAAAGTCAGATGTTTTATTTATAAATTTACTAAAATTTTACTTAAATAAAATAATTTAAACTAAAAAGGGTCCAAGACAGTCGAAATAACTCATTCACAATAAATATTCCATGAATCCATGAATAATTAAAAACGTGCTTTTATACTTTCCAAAATATTTTAGGGCAATGCTAAAAGGGAGTGTGTGTATAGTTCTATGAGTAAAATGGATATTTACAAAAAAAAAAAGATAACTTATTTTGAAAAAAAAAAAAAAAAAATTAATAAAACAAGAGTAAAAAATTCTGGCTGTTCGATACTAATAAAAAACAAAACATAATGTTAACAAATATAGAAATGTATTTAAATAATATATTATAATAGACTATGTTTAGACTGTGTTTTAAATGAAAATTTGAAAATTTAAGGTAGAGTAAATTATATATGAAAGGAGGCTGCTTTCTCTATAATTCTAAATAACACTGACTATATGTGATATATATATATACACATATATATTGTACGTTACCATGGGGAAATTGTGTGCATTTTTTTTTTTTTTTC